>PVJA010024303.1:0-21755 GCA_004027025.1 Myocastor coypus
TTTTTTTTTTGTATCTTCCAGGGTCAAATCCCCTCAGGATTAAATTTGAGACCATAGACAGTACTTTGTAGAACTGTTGTTAGTGTCAGCCTTCGGCTTGCCTCAATTTTTAAAGCATGTATCTGTGAAGCACACTCCAGGTAATTGGCTATTTACAATGTGCACATTTATAAGGGTCCTACTTTCATTCAATTTTAGGTCATATCATGGAAGTGAATATATTTTTTTACCTCCTTCTATAGTGCATGATTCCAGCACTAATAAAAGTACAGGAGCATAGACTATAGAAATTATTAGTACCGGGGCTGGGGAGATAGCTCCGTGGCACAAGTGCCTGCCTGGCAAGGGCAAGGTTGTGAGTTTGAACCCTGGTCAAAAAAAAATTATTAGTACTGATCAGCAATGATGGCTTAGTCTCTGTCCTCTGTGATGCTGTTAGTTTCTTGCTTTCATGTCCATTTGAGTGAAACATTATAAACCCCATAATATACAACAAGTGCAAAGCAGTGAGACTATCTGGAAGACCTAAGTAAACCAAAGTGTTTAAATCAGGATTGCAATGAAAGAGGTGGCTGAAAATTAAAAAATAAAATAGTAATGTACAAATAGGATAAATTGTTTGATCACAAGAGGTCTAAAGAAAATTTGGGGCCTACACAACTGATTAAAAAGACCAACAGAAAGGAAAAAGCAATAAAGGAAAAGCTTAAATATATGGATGCCAAGAGAACAACTTCGCTGTTAAATTTCTAAGAACATGAACTTATTCAGGAAATAGCTGCTGAAAGCTGAGGAACAACCATGGACAGAGCTGTGAACCCCATCCCTGCCTCACCAGAGTCAGCAGAAAACCACTTAAGTTTTCTAGGAGTGCATGGGGGTTCACAAGAAAGCTGCCTGCCTCAACAAATTTTCAAGGTGAAGAAGCTGTTCAATGTTGTTAGAAAAAGGGACCCCCTAGTTAGACGGAATACTATTCATAGCTCTAAAGCTTAAGAAACCTAAATAATTCTTATTCCACAGAACAATATCCACGAAGTACAAGCTAAAAACCACTATCCCTGACATTTTAGATATAAAAACAAATCAAACTACAAAGAGCCCTGTTGGGGTTCACAGGAGACTATTCCAGGCTTCAAATGCCTAAATGGAAATACATGTTAACAAATGCAAGCAAAGTCATTCTGCGCCCATGGAACCTTGTGTCCTTTTTGCTTTCATATGAATCGAGTACATCATATGAGCTCTAAATAAAGTTCTAGCTTTTTAGAAGAAAACCAGCAAAATTAAATAATTTAAAAACTATCTAAAACATTTTTCTAAGCAAATCTGGTACACACAAATGTCAAGTATTTGTGGATTCTAGTTCAATAATCTAGGTAGGTAGAGGAATGTAGGCTGAAAACACTTGGAAAGTACCTTGATTTTTTTTTTTTTTTGCGGGACCAGGGTTCAAACTCACAACCTTGCACTTGCCAGGCAGGCGCTTGTACCACGGAGCCATCTCCCCAGTCCCGTACCTTGATTTTTAAAATAAAACTATAGGTTTTATAGGGGCAGCAATATATTTTATTTATTTTTGGTAAGACTCCTAGAGGCAGTAAGATTTTACTAGTGCTCAAAATGAGAACAGCATGTTGTTTCCAAATAAAATACACTGCTAGAAATGCAATTGAAAAACAATTCAACAATTCACAAAAGACTCTACCTGATAGGAGACGAATCAGATGTTTCTGTACCAGGACCTGAGAACAGGTGACTCTCTGTGCAACTGCAAACTGCATTAATGCTTTCAAACCATTGTGCTAGATCGTAAGACAGGGGAAAATAAAATTGTAAGACCATCACTATTCAAAACAACACTAGTCTGTTAGAATCAGTTACAGACATACTCTATATTTTACATTCCAATTATATTGTTAAAAAAAATTTTTTTGGACACACAGTCTCACTTTGTCTCACTTTGTAATTCAGGTTAGCCTTGAACTCACAATCCTCCTGTCTCAAGAGTGGTGAGATTATTGGTGTATACATAACTATAATATTATTTTCTTGTCTTTTTTGAGACGAAATTTCACTATTTGGAGCTGGCCTTGAACTCAATTTGTAGCCTAGGCTGGCCTTAAGTTTGTAGTGATCCTTCTGCCTCAGCCTCCAGAGTGCTGGGAACAGAGGTATGCACCACATCCAGCTATAATACTCTTAATACTTAAAAAGTTTTATGACCTTACTAAACTTCTAATAGATATTTTCATGACAAAAGTATTAAAGGTCATATCAATTCTCATTTCATCCAGTGTCAATTTATTAAATATCTGCCTTTTTGTATTGATCCTGCACAAACATATTTCTAGAAATGGTAATATGATGGTACTAAAACCCAGGAACCACAGAAGTATATCTTCTACTCAAATAGCAAGATGGAAAGTCCAGGGAAGTACAGACTTAGTTGTGCCCATTATCAGAAAAATAAGGAAGAGTCATTGTGGTGGTACATGCCTGCAGTCCAGTACTTGGGAGGGTGAGACAGGAAAAATGTCATGAGTTTGAGGCCAGTGTGAGCTTCACAGTGAGAGCCTGCCTCAAATAACGAGAGAGAGAGAGAGAGAGAGAGAGAGAGAGAGAGAGAGAGAGAGAGAAGCCAGGGGTGGTGGCACATGGCACATGTCTATAATCCCAGCACTTGGGAAACTAGGCAGGAGGCTCGGTGTGAGTCTGAGACCAGCCTGGGCTACAAAAGCGAGCTCAAGGCCAGCCTGAACTGCATATCGAGACCCTGCCTCAAAAAGACCAAAAAAAAAAAAAAAAGAAAGGAAGGGGCCAGGGGGAGAGAGAGGGGGAGGGGGAGAGAGCGCCAGCAAGCAAGTGATCGAGCAAGCGCATGCCCAGAATCCCTGAGCTGCCTATTTTGTCTTCATGAGGCTTCTGGGCACCCTACTAGAAGATGATTTTCCACATAGCTTGCACTACAAGGCTTAGCCTTGAGACAGGTATATATGCCTGGGCATCAAAAGGTCGTAAAGCAGGTTATCTCTTAAATTCAGGGTGACAATTTGTGGAGAGCTAAACACACCGTCAGTTAAGATTATTCTATGACAATACAAAAATCAATGAGGCAGGAGAGCCAAGGAGACATTAAGCTACTATTTCACAATGGACAGAAAAGAGGAGAAAAGTTCAGCATCTCCTGACTCTGAGAAACACATTCAACCACTGATGCTGAGTCAATTTTTGATATGCACAACAGTGACCATTCAACTTTTCTTTTTTTTAAGTGGGATCGGGGTTCGAACTCACAACCTTGCACTTGCCAGGCAGGCACTTGTGCCACGGAGCTATCTCCCCAGCCCTGACCATTTAATTTTTCATGAGATTGAAACAGCTCCCTTTTTGCTCTAAAGAATTCTGCTACTCTTTTTTGGGGAGATGGAAGGAGGGACATAACTGGGACTCAAACTTAGGATCTTGTACCACTGAGCTATAGCCCCAGCCCAATTCTGCTACTCTTTACAGAAAAAAAGTGAAGTTTTTTTTTTTTTTTTTTAAATTATAAATTAACTATACAATTCCTTAAAAAGAAGCCATTCTATAAACCTGCTGGAATATACATACCTGTCTATTTTGAAGTGCTCCAAAAAGAGGTTTTTCTTCATCTCCCAATAGGTTTTCTTAAAATATAACAAAAACATAAAAATGATAAATCCAGAGCACTACTATAATTGCATACTGTTCTTAGTTTTTATTTGATATTCTTTAATTGTATTTTGATCAGACGATTTGCACTGGACCCCTTGAAAGTCAATGACAAAATTTTCCAATTTTTGAGAGAATATTAGAAAAGCAAATGTACACAACTTATAAATTACTGCACAGGCAATATTGACCATGTGGTAATTTATAAAGAAGGGGTAGAGCTTGGTGTGGTGGTGGACACCTCGATCCTATTACTCATGAGGCTGAAGCAGGAGGACTGTCATGATTTAGAGGCCAGTTAGCTACACAGTGAGTTTAAGGCCAGCTAAACCACACAGCAAGACCTTGTCTCAAAAAACAAAAGGAACAAAAAAATAACAAAGGTAATAAAGAAAAAAAAAAAAAAAAAAAGAATTAAGCATGGCAGACTGGTTTGGCTTTTTTTTTTTTTGCTTATCATTATGTAAAAAAAGTTTAAAAGCATTTTTGTGTATATTATAAACTATTTTATATATACATATAATTTTTTTATTTATTTGGTACAGGGTCCCACTACACAGCTCAGACTGGTAGTGATCCTCCTGACTCAGCCTCCACAGCACTGGGATTACAGGCATGCACCACCATGCCTGGTTTTTTGTGGCAGGCTCAGCACAGGGGTGGCACAGCATGCATGGCATGTAGTACTGATACCAGGAAGTAGACTTTACTGGAAAAATAATTATGTAAAGTAATGTGTTTGTTAACTAGCTTGGGTGATCCTTTCCATAGGACACATTGTTCTTCCAAATATTATATTGTAACCAGTACAATTTCACTTGTCAACTAAGAAACAAAAATATTGTCTCCTCAGTGTAAAAACAGCACCATAGCAAACATAAGGTCATATTATACTAATCAAACAGATTCCAATTATGAGACTACAACATAGCATGTGAAAAGATTTAGTATGAACTCCAGTGATCTTTCTCATCTCCTTTATGATAAAACTATGACCCTTTTTAATACTCATGGGCTAAATACAAATGCCTGATTCCTAAGGCTTGTTTTCCCAAAGACAGTAAAATTATTAAGCATCCTTACATTTCTTTACTTTTCTTTCTTTTTTTTTTTTTTTTGGTTGGCCTGGGGTTAGAACTCACAACCCTGTCCTTGCCAGGCAAGCACTTATTCTACCGAGTTATAACCCTGGCCCTTAGATTCTATTCTCTTTATATCCTATACACACAATTTAAGTCCAATTTAGGTCTACAAATAACTAGTAAAATCTGTTCAGAGATTGATGCAGGAAGGTTTTGGGGAAAAGTGGCTTTATGCTACTTGGTTCAAATTATGAAATAATTTATTGTTCCAAAAATATATAAAGAAAAAATAGCAGATTCCATTAAAAACAATAGCAACCTATTAAAGACTATAGTAGATACCATTAAAAAGCAAAAGTTAGGTAATGAAAAAAGGAGATGTAAAGTAGATTAAGGATAATGTGAAAGAATTATAGTTCTTATGAATTGAGGACAGAATCTACAGGGTCTCACTAAGTAGGCCAGACTTGTAGTGATTCTACTGTTTTCAGCCTCCCAAGTGCTGGAATTACAAGCATGTGCCACCACACCCAGTCTCAATGTCCTTGTCTCCAAGCACTCTGTGGGCAGGGTGGTGGGGGGAGAAGCAGAAGGCATGCTAGGGATTGAACCCCTGGCCACTGAGCTCAGCCTAAGCAGGTGCTTTAGTATGCTGACCTATCAGGCCAGCCCTTTTACTTTTTTTTTTTTTTTTGTCTTTTTGAGACAGGGTCTCGCTATGCAGTTGAGGCTGGTCCTGAGCTCACTTTTGTAGCCCAGGCTGGTCTCGAACTCGCACCAATCCTCCTGCCTCAGCCTCCCGAGTGCTGGGATTACAGACGTGCACCATCACACCTGGCTTACTTTTTTTTTTTGACAGTTAAAAAAATTACTACATATTGGTAGCACATAATTATATTCATTGTGAGGAATTGATACAGGTATATAACATCTCAATTCTTTTCTTTCCCTGTTCTCCACTCTCTCTGCCCCTCTCAAAGCAAGGATAAGATTCATTCCTTCTAAAATACTTTAAATTTATGTTGCAGATGGCTACTATGGTAGATGAGATTAATATAAAAAATTCCCAGAACTAAGGAACCAGATTACATTAATAAACTGAACTACTAGTAGGCCTTGAAACAAGTTGAATTGGAGGTGGAGAAGAAAGAAATATTTGGTCAGTCAGTGTTAATTCTGCTTCATGGAAACATTTCACTTTTCTCAGAGGTTTTTACCAATTGCTTGGACAGTGAAAGCACATGTGCTCCAGGTCATCATAGGGACTCGAGGATCCATTTCATCAGGAGGCACTTTCAGTCCAATTCTATACACTGTTGTGGCAAAGAGAATGACCATTTCTTTGATACTATTAGAATACTTGATCCTAAAAATAAAAACAAGAGGAATTTATATAACAATTTGTAAAGAAAACTAACTCTATGCCTATGGGTGCCACACCCTGGTTGTGGCCACCTGCCAATTCCAAGCTGCCTCTGCATTTCATTTCCCTTTGCAAGGGGGCAAGATTGCCAATCAACCAACCAACCAACTAGATTGTGGACAAAGCCAATGTCTGGGAAGAGAAGCAAGCCATTGACAGGCCATAACCACCTGCCAACTCCAAGTCAGCTTCACTTTGTGCTTTCCCTTGACACAGCAGCAGAGACACACACTAACCAACAGAACTTATCTTGGACAAAGTAAGCATAAAGGACCAGCACAGGCTCAGGGAAAAAGTACAGACCTTCCCAACAGCTTCAGGAATTCTAGTGTTACCCTCCCAAGGTGACTTTGTGAGAAAGAACCATTGGAGATCACTGCAGACAAGGTGTAGGTTAGAAACAGACCTCTGGAAAGTTTAAGTTTAGGCCAGGTAGGACCTGGCCCTGTCCTACATGATGACACAACAAGCCCAATGAGTGCTGAGTTTAAGTCCAGCAGTCTGCTTGAAGCCATGCACCATGGCTTACATCCGGCAGAGAGAAGCTACTGCTTCTCTCATCTACCAAAGACAACAAGGATACACCTTGGCTTATATGACTACCACAGTCTGGGATGAAGACAAAGGCTTCTGGTGCAGAGGGGACCTCACAGATTCAGACCCTAAAGCTAGGTGGAGAAAATCATGACAGGTTGGATTCCATGACTACAGATTCTCTAAAGAAACCAGTGGATTTTTAATTTTTATTTTTGGACTCAATCTTTTAAACATTTTTATAGTTTTCATTACTTCTGTCTTTCCTTTTTTTTTTTTTTTTTTTTTTTTTTTTTTTTTTTTTTTTTTTTTTTTTTTTTTTTTTTTTTTTTTTTTTTTTGGTTGGGGGTTCCACTTTCTCTTTTTAACTTGTTTTCCTTTCTTATCACTCTTCCTTTTCTAGTTTTCAAGGGTTTTGGTATGCGATTCAGGTTGGCCTTGAATGCATGGCTGCCCTCCTGCTTTGGCCTGCCAAGTGCTGGGATCACAGGTGTGCAACACCATGCTGGGCTTTACTTCTATTTCCTGCATTTTTCTCTTTTTTTGTTCTTCTATGTTATATTGTATTTTCTAATACTATTAATTTCCTTTTATTCCTCAATAGGCTCTCCTTTTCACTTTTCTCATTTTCCATTGATTAATCTTTCAATTTTTATTTTTTCATTTTCTGATCTTCTACTCCTTCTACCTTTACTAGTAAATAATTACTAGTATAGCTTTTAGGCTTTATAAATCTTAAGCTAGCTAGTTAATTCTATGCTATTACTGTTGAATACTGTTTTAGTATTAGTGGAGGTAAAATTGTTCCATTTAATATATGCTTATTGTAGATCAGTATTTGCTTTAGTGTTTATACTATAATTATAGATCTCTTTTCAATGGATAAGGATGCTACATTATTGGTTCATAAGGTATGTCAATATCTAGCTTGATGGTTTATTGTTGGTGATTTTATTACTATTGCCAAAGGAACACAATTGTGATTAGCTTTTTTTTTTTTGGTACAGGGATCAAATTTGGGACCATGCGCTTACCAGGTAGGCATTTATGATATTGACCTATATCCTTGGCCCCTAACTAGTTTTCTATAGATGACAACATCTGCATTGCTTTCATGTCATTAACAATAATGTGGCCTCCTCTCCCTAACAAACAAAGGTGGCTGAGTTCTGGGATAACTAGTAGTCAACCTGCAACAGTCAGCTGAACAGCACCAGTGTGGTAAGGATTGTTACCAGCAACAGAGAATAAGTGAAACTGTCAGGAAGCTATAGCAAGCTGCTGGTTTTCCTGGAGGAGCTTGTCACACCGACTTTACTGATGAATCCAGCTGTTCTCATCCTTTTCAGAACTTAGGACTTTTAAGGTTCACCTTGGAGCTCTGGTCCTCACTTTGAGCATTGTTTTCTGGCTCCAGAGGGGAAGATGGTGCACAAGCTAGTCTTCCGGTGATGCTCCTCATGCTGGCTTTTTTCTGGCTGCTCTCATCATCAGAGAAGTTCAGAACCTCATTGTTGCTGAGGATGGCTGTGATAGCTTTTCAGGCAGCTCAGGTGTTACTTTTGAGTGTTGCTTCCTGGCTCCAGTTCAGATGCCTCAGCCTGCTAGCACAGATCATCATGTTGGCATAGACTTTCTAGCTTACACCACTGACCTTTGGGCTTTCCCAGTGTAGCAGATCCATGAAACAGGCCTGCATGAGACCATGGTCATGGGCTTCTGGCAGGCATTGTTATAATCACTAGGTCTTCAGCTGGACTCATGCAAGATATTAGGATCAAGGCCCTCAGCTGGATTCTTTGGTCTTCAGTGGATGGAGAGATTTCCTCCACTCTTTTTGTGTGTGACTCTTTGGATGACTATTATAAAATAATCTTATCATTATGTATCCTGTACTATATTGTTTTCCCTTGCAAAACCCCAAGCCATGACATGTAGTTGGCTATGCCCAGAAGATACCTTTAAACAGTAGATGTTAACTAACTAGCCATAAAGCTTTGTATTATAATTGCAAACCTCAGAACAAAAAAACAAACAAAATGCCTCCCCAAATTCCCAACACCCCTTGGCTGATCCATGGATTCATAGAGTAGGAAATGAAAAGCCAGACAGCAAAATTATTTGAAAAGATAATAGAAGAAAAAATAAAATAGATCAATAAGATGTTTGGTAAACTTTTTTTTGTCTTTTTGAGACAGGGTCTCATTATGTAGTTCAGATTGGCCTTGAGCTCACTTTTGTAGCCCAGGCTGGTCTCGAACTCACACTGATCCTCCTGCCTCAGCCTCCCAAGTGCTGGGATTACAGGCATGAGCCACCACGCCCGGCCGATGTTTGGTAAACTTAAAGAAAATATAACTAAACAGATAGTAGACCTAATAAACAAAATTATGGAAGTCTACAGAAGATATTAAAAAAAGCTAGCTAAGCTAAACAAAATGATACAAAATACAAATATCCAGCACTGAAAATGGTACAAACAAACATTCAGGTTATTCAAAATTCTGCCAGAAGTATGGGCAGAGAAGTAACTGATGTGAGAAGAGAATATCAAAAATAGACAAGGCAATTGCTGGTGTCCAGTTAATTAATGAAATACCTTATAAACAAACAGAAGATACGAAAAATAGAACCAACAGATGCTAGATGACTTAAAGAAGACTAATTTTGGATTAAGTGAAATAAATGAAAAATCAGAAGACAAAGCGTTAACAACTTGTTTACTGAAATAATAACAGAAAATTATCCAAATATGGGAAAAAATTTAATATATGATTGAAATAGAATCTAAATAGCCCCAGTCAGAAAAGAACCTCTCCACAACACATCAAAGTGAAATTTCTACAAGTCTAACACAAGAACAGAATATTAAAAGCTGCTGCAAAAAAGCAATGAATCACCTAAAAACCTGTTAGATTTATAGCAAACTTTTCAACACAAACTTTAAAGGCCAGTAGAGCTTGAAGGTAGGTGTTTCATGCCCTACAAGAGAACAACTCAAAACTATCTTTCAAAATTGATGGAGAAATAAGATATTTAAATGATTAAGAACAGCTAAAGACGGGGCCCGGCGGGATGGCTCAGTGGTCTGGAGCGCCTGCTTGGGAAAGCTTGGGCGGCTTCAGGGACCGTGGTTCGATCCCCGGCACCACATGCTACGCCAGCCCTGCCCTTGGGGTGGGCTGAGCCGGCCATAAAATGAGTGAATAAACAAAAAAGGCTCTGAAACAAGAAAAAAATAAATAAATGAAATTAAAAAAAAAAGAACAGCTAAAGAAATTCATGGCCACCAAGTCAGCACCCCAAAAATTCTCAAAGATATCTTACAAAGAGTCAATAAAGGTAAAATGACAAAAGCTCTAATACAAGGAATACACCACAAAGGCTGAACATTTAGGTAGAAGGGAAAGAGGGAATTAGCAACAAGGAAAGAGCGCAGTGACATGAGTAAGTCGATACCTATCGATAGTAATTCTCAGTGTTCATGGTTTCAACTCCTCAATCAAAGACAGAGAATGGTGGAATGGATCAAGACAAAAATCCAACTACATGCTTTATATAAGAAAGATAGGTATCTGGCAGGATGGCTCAGTGGTCTAAAGCACCTGCTTAGGAAAGCTTGGGCGGCTGCAGGGACTGCGTTCGATCCCCGGCACCACATGCTGCACCAGCCCTGCCCTCGGGACAGGCTGAGCCGGCCATAAAAATGAGTGAATAAACAAACAAAGAAAAAATAAATAAAAAATAAAAAATGCAAAAAATTTTTGAAAAAAAAAAAAAAGAAAGATATTTAATCCCAAAAGAAATTCATAGACTAACATAAGATGGAAAACAGTATTTCATGCAATGAAAACCTGAAAAAAAGCAAGTGCAACTATCCTTTTTAAAACAAAATGGACTTCAAGACTAAGCTCATGAGAAAAGGCAATGAAGGTCACTAGAAACTGGGTAAGAGAATAGTTCAACAGGTGATATAACAATTATTAACATAAAAACTTCATAAAACAATTACTGGACAGGAACATAGCTGAGCAGTAGTGCCTACCTGGCAAGCACGAGGTACTGAGTTTGATTCCCAGTAAAAATAAATAAATAAAACAATTACTAGTAGACATAAAAGGTCAGTAAACATAAATATAATTATAGTAGGGGACCATACCCCACTGTCATATATAGACAGATTCACTAGACAAAAAAATCAATGAAGAAATAACAGATGAACAAAACCTTAAACAAATAGACTTATTAGGTATCTACTGAGTGTTCCACCCAACAAAAAAATATACAGCTCTCAACAGCACATAGAACTTTCTCCAAAATAGACCATATATTAGGCAGTATGGTATACTTGACTAAATAAAAAAGAATCAAAATTATGTCATGTATATTATTAGATTTTAGTGCAATGAAACTAGTTGTAAAAGAAACCATAGAAATTATGCAAATGAATGGAAACTAGACAACATATTCTTGAATAATCAATAGGTCACATAAGAAATCAAAGAAGAAAAAAAAATTTGTAGAACTAAATCAGAACTACAGCGACACTAGTAGGTGGAAAGTGGTCTTATGCAAGTTTAAAGCTGTGAGTGCTCATATCACAAAAACAAAGTAAATCCAAATAATCTAACACTGCACTTAAAGGTCTACGAAAATCATACATATAATCCAAATCTAAAGCTAGTACAAGGGAGAAAGATATAAAGTTCAAAGGAAAAAAAATGAATGAAATTGAGACCAAAAACAAAAAACAAAACAAAACAAACAAACAAAAAAACCCAAAAGAAATCAACAAGCCATGCATGATGGTGGACTCTTATGATCCTAGCACTTGGAAGACTGCCTGGTGTATCAAGGTCTTAAGCAAAAACACAAACCTCAAAATAAATAAAATCAAGAAAAAGACAGGATGTCCACTATTCACTAATCCTGTTCAACAAAGAACTCAAAAAATTAGGTAGAGCAATCAGTCAAGAGAAAGAATTAGAAGAAATATGTATGAGAAAATAAGGCAAATTATCATTATCACACATGATACGTACGATTCTTTACTTACAAAAGCCAAATAACTTCACCAAAAGACTCCTAAAATTAATAACCAAATTCAGCAATGTAGTAGGACACAAAGTCAAAACACACACACACACACTGCACAGCAATTCTATATACTAATGATGAACTAAGAAGAAAACTAGGGGAAAAAAATCACACACAATAGCACCAAGAAAAGTTAAATACTTAGGAATTAACTTAAACAAGGAAGTAAAGACTCTCTACAATGACCACTACAGCTCTCTGAAAAAGATCAAAGAGGACATCAAAAAAAGGAAAGATATCTACTATTTCTAGATAGAATCAATATAGTTGTTATGCTTTGGGGGTTTTTCAAGGAAAGCAAAATAATACAAAACACATTTTATCAGATTATTTTATAATGAATCACCCAAAGAATCATATACAGAAAGTGCAGGAAATTTGTCCATACACTAAAGACTAAAAAATCCATCTGAGGGCCTAGATCCTAATGTCCTGTAGAATCCAGCTGAAGACCCTGCACCCATCCAACTGGAAGACTAGTCCACAACAATGCCATTATGCAGGCTCACTTGGATGGATCTGTGTTGCAAAGGCCCAAAGACCAGTGGTGGAAGCTAGGAAGTTTGTGCCAGTGTGATGAAGGATCTGTGCTAGCTGGCTGAGGAATCTGAACTACAGCCAGGAAGCACACTCAAGGTAAGAACCAGAGGTCCCCTGAAAAGTACCACAGCCATCCTCAGCAACAGTGAGCTCCTAAGCTCCTCCAATGAGGAAAATTGAGGTCCCACCAGGAAAGCTAGCATGATAGGATTATCCGGGAGACTGACTTGTGCACCATCTTGCCCTCTGAAGTCAAAAAGCAATGCTCAAGAGGAGGACCAGAGCTTTTCCAAACTGAACCATAGCCATTCTCAGTGACAACGATATCCTGAGCTCCTCCAATGGGAAGAGCCAAGTTCTTTAGGAAAAAAAAAGCATGACAAGGTCACCTAGCAGAATAGCTTAAGAGAACCATAGGCTTCCAAAGCTTCAACAGCTTCTCTCTCTCTCTCTCTCTCTCTCTCTCTCTCTCTCTCTCTCTCTCATCTTATTTATGTTATAGCCAGCTCAGCCTACCCTGGATGTGGGGCTGGTGCAGCATGTGGTGCTGGGTATGGAACCACAGTCCCTCTGGTTGCCTAAGCTTACCTAAGCAGGCACTTTAGACCACTGAGCTATCTTGCTGGCCCCAGCTTCAACAGTTTCTCTAAGTAGCATGCATAACAACCTCTCTACAGCTTCTCTAGTTTTACCTCTTATGCTTCTGGCAGCAATACTCAGGTGGGCCTCCCATAAGAGGCACCATGCTGGCTCAGTTCAGCTGGGTGTTAACAAGTCGACCACCAGATGGCAATCCACCACAAAAGTCAAAATGGGCACTTCTTAAAAATACAGATGACTCATACCTGTAATTCTAGGACTTGGGAGGTTGGGGCAGGAGAACTGCCATGAGTTCAAGTTCAGCCTGGAATACACAGTTCAAGGCCAGCTTGAACTGCAATGTGAGACTGTGTCAAAAAAGCAAAACAAAATACCCACAGTGCTGGGTGTGGTGGCACCCAGCACTTGGAAGGCTGAGGCAAGAGGATTGGTGTGAGTTCGAGACCAGCCTGGGCTACAAAAGTGAATTCAAGGCCAGCCTAAACTACATAAGGAGACCCTATCTCAACAGCATTCTTTCACGGAACTAGAGAAAACAATCCTAAAATTCATATGGAGCCAGAAGAGCCCCAGAATAGCAAAACAATACTGGTTAACAAGAGAAAAGTGGGAAGTATCACAATCTCAGATCTTGAGTTATAGCTACAGTAATAAAAATAGCATGGTACTGGTACAAAAACAGACAGGTAGGGGCTGGGAAGATAGTTCTGTGGGACAAGTGCCTGCCTGGCAAGGGCAAGGCTGTGAGTTCGAACCCCTGTCCTGCAAAAAAAACAAAAACAAAAACAAAAACCCAGACAGGTAGATCAATGTACCAGAACAGAGGATGCAGAAACTACTCCAGGCACATTCAATTATTTTATCTTTGAGTTAAAAAGCTTAAAGAAAGCTTTTTAATGAATGGTGGTGAAAAACTGTCTATCCACATGCATAAGACTGAATTTAGACATATATTTCTCACTAAAGTAAAATCAAAATGGATCAAAGAACTAAATGTTGGGCTAGGGAGATAGCTCAGTAGAGTAAGCACTTGCCTGGCAAGCACAGGGTCCTGAGTTCAATCCCCGGTACCACAAAAAACAAACAAGCAAACCAACCAACCAACCAATCAAACAAACAAAAAACACTAAATGTTAAAATAAAAACAATCTGCTGAAAGCTAAAACAGGTAGAACTCTTGAACTCATAAGGCTAGGCAAGGGCTTTCTGAACAGAATCCTGGGTGGCACAGGGTACAAAGAATCCATAAATGGGATATCAAATTAAACTCTGCACAGCAAATGAAATGATTGATAGAGGAAAGAAACATTCTATAGAAAGGGAAATCTTTTTCCTAGCTATTCTCAGACAGAGGACTATTATCTAGAATAGACCACCCATAATAGAAGACTCAATGAAAAAATGGTTAAGTAAGATGAACAGATGGCTCTCAGAAGTAGAAATGGCCAGTAAACAGAAGAAAAATTTTCCAACAGAGCTAGCTAGGAAAAAAAAATGCAAATTAAAGCAACAGTATGATTTCATCTCACATCAGAAAGAATGGTCATCCTCAAAAATTCAGATAATAATAAATTCTGGTGAGGAAGTGGGGAAAAAGCAACCAACATTCCACATGGTGGTGGAATGTAAACTAGTATAATCACTATGGAAATCAGTGTGATGAGACTGCTCAAAAAAGTAACACTAGAAATTCTATTTGACCCAGCTATTTCCCTTCTAGATAGTTTCCCAAAAGTTAGAGACATTATAATAGCACAATTCATAATAGCTAAATCTTGGAAGTAGCTATATGTGCATCAACAGAAAATGAAAATGTGCTATTTAAATACAATGGAGAACTACTATGTCATAAAGAAGGATAAACTTGAGTCTTTTGTAGGAAAATAGATGTACCTTGAAACCATGTTGGCTGAAATCAGGCACACAAGCTTTCTTTTATATGAGAAACTCAAAATATAAAATAGAGCAAAATATAAAAAAATTGATAGAAAGTAGGAAGATTTTTCTTGAGATGGAGGCACTGGGAAGAGATGAAAAAGGATTTCACATATGGCATGTACATGTGACAACTTCCTACAAGAATGTAATTATTATGTACTGCAAACATGCAGTAAAAAACAAAAATCATGCAGGGCATGGTGGTACATACCTGTAATCTTAGGATTTGAGAGGCTGAGGCAGGACGATTACTGTGAGCTGGACACCAGCCTGAGCTACAAAGTGAGCTCAACTGATAAGTGACCCTGTCTCAAAAAATAAAAAAATAAAAATTCCCCAAACCCAGGCACATAAAAAACACATCAGTATAGAGGGATACTTCTAAAAAGTCCTCTGAGGAATCCAAGCAATGGAACTGTAGTGGTTGATAACTGTGTCAACTTGGCTGAATCGGCTGCGGTAGTTGGGGCTGTGGGCACCCCAGCCTGCAGAGCAGGAAGGGCTCAACCTGGGGCGTGACTGGTTCCACTATGGGGCGCAATGGGCTGCCCCAGAGTAACACAGCACAAATAGTGTATAAAAAGGTGTTGAGGAAGCCTTCCCTGCCTGTCATGTCCCGCTTGCTTAGAGAAGTCCCAGTCTTTGGAAGAGCTTGATCATCACAGCCATGCCACACGTCTTCACAGTGAGTGTAGAAGGAAGAGAGAGGCTTGATGGATGCCTCAGCTGCTGCACCTCCTCCTCTGCTCTTCATTATTTTCTGCCACATGAACTGCTGCTGTCTGCCTTTGAGCCAGTGGAGAATGAACTAAAACCTCCACAAGCTGAGCTAAATAAATCTTCCCTTTAATTTTGGCTTTTCGATATTTTGTCCCAGCAATGAGTAAAAACAGAGACAGGAACAACTTCAACTCTTTTGATACAACTGTTATCTTTTGATAAACTCTGGTAGAGTTTAGTATCTCTGCATCATCCAATGAAAGAAAATGGAAAAGGCAGAACTTGTTCTCCTGGAGGCAGGAAAGTATCTCTTGCAAAATAGCAATGGCCCAAATGCAGTGCAGAGATCACAGCAGAAGTGTTCAGCTCACACTGGGCAGAGAAGGATTATAATTCAGAGAACTCAGATCTGCTCTAACAAGTTTTAGTATTTGAAAAGGGACCAAAAAGTACTGTTTTTTGTTGTTGTTTGGTCTTCTTAAGATAGGGTCTCGCTATGCAGTTCAAAAAAACTTTGAGTGCACTTTGTAACCCAGGCTGATCTTGAACTTGCAATGATTCTCCTGCTTCAGCCTTCTCATTGCTGGGATTATAGGTGTGCGCCACCAGTTTTCCACCAGATCTGGCCTTCCAAGAAGTACTGTTGTGTCGATCATGGTGTGTGTGTTTGTGTGTGTGTGTGCATTCCTATTCTGTGAACCTATCACAGATAAGAATTACAACTAGTAAAAAGTATTTGATTATCATCTTTGTGAAATACTAAAACCTAATTTTTCAATGTGTCATTATATATCTTTCCAGTAACTTTAGATGGTAGGTGACGAGGCCACTGCTCCAAGTTTACATCCATGAAAAGTGTATTAGGGGGTACTGAGGTGAAAACTGAGACTATTCATAAAATAACATAGTAACCAGAAAGAATGCTATTACCAAGAAATAATCCAGTATCTGGGGCAGGTGAGATGGCTCAGCGGTCTAAAGCGCCTGCTTAGGCAAGCTTCAGCAACCACAGGGACCAAGATTCAGTCCCGGGCACCACATGCTGAACCAGCCCCACCTCCAGAGCAGGATGAGCAGGTCATAATATATAAAAAAAGAAATAAACCAGTGCCAAATGTTGGTTGGGCTGTGGGGAAACAGGAATCTTTCTTCGCTGTTAGTGTGAGTGCAGAATGGTGCAACCACTGTAGAAATTGCTTAAAAATTAGTATTAAACATTCCAGTTATTTGACCAAGCTATCTTCTTGGTATCTCCTCAACAGAATTAAAAGCATCATACCACAGTTGATGTAAGCACACCTATATGTATAGTAACACAGTTCATGACAGCTAAACAGTCATCAACTGGTGAATGGATAAAAAAGATGTGGTTCTTCTCTACAATGGAGTACAACTCTGCCATAAAGACACGTAAGCTTGAGCCTTTTCCAGGTAAATGGATGCACCTTCAGACCATAATTTTAAGTGAAATAAAATGGGACACAGATGTGAAATACTGGATCCTGTGAAATAGGAAGAAAATGTTCAAATAGGAAGGGAACTAGGAAAGAGAAGAAAAAAAGAAATGAACAAATAAAAATACAGAAAAAGCTTTCGTAAATAAGGAGGAGAAGAGTTGACAGGAGGGGAGGGAAATGGGAAAAGAAAAGAATCAATTAAATTCTATGATGTGAGCATTATGAATATCTAAAGTGTACCAAAAACCATTTTTTTTTTTTTAAAGCAACAGCAAAGTGTTTTAGGTGAAGTGTCTTAATTTTGGTTGACTTCTAGCATTTTGTGCTTTTCTTTTCTTTATTTTTCTTTTTCTTTTTTTTTTTTTTTTTTTTTTTTTTTTTTTTTTTTTTTTTTTTTTTTTTTTTTTTTTTTTTTTAAAAAAAAAAAAAAAAAGAAAAAAACGTTGTTTATTTGTGTTCTGGCTGGCTCAGCCTGCCCTGGGGGTGGGGCTGGCACAGCATGTGGTGCCGGGGATTGAACCTCAGTCCCTGCAGTTGCCTACACAGGCACATGAGACCACTGAACTATCTCGTTGGCCCAATGTGCTTTTCATTTTAGTATTTTAGGGTACCTTAAACTCACTGTGTAGTCCAGGCTAGCCTTGACCTTGCAATAATCCTCCTATCTTAACTTTCCAAGTGTGGGGATTACAAGTGTGTACCACTATGCTGAGCTAAAATTAGCTTTTTTTTTCTGTTGGTTGATCAAAATGTTCATTTAGAGGCATGGCCTTATCTGGTACATATTACCTTAAGCACTTACTACTGCAGGACTAGCATTTCAGAAGTCTAGGTTTCAGGCCCCAGCAACACACACACACACACACACACATACACACACACCTCATTTAATTTTACTAATACAAATAAAATTTCATGCAGAAAGAAATCAAAATGGGACAAAAACACTTTTATAAATAAAAAAGGAAGGAAAGTAAATATATACTAGTTCCTATTGTTACTTTTATAGCCACATACAAACACAATCAGATACTTACAAAGATTGAACTCCAAAACTCAGGATAGAATGAAACTCCAAAGTAGAATCTCCCATCCCTTGATCCAGCAACATAGGAATTACTGGGTTTTCTCCTTATATATTAAAAGGAAAAATAAAGAAAAAACTCATGAATGTGGATGTGCTCATTTGTTTTGTTTTGGTACTGGCAATTGAACTCAGGACCTTGGGCTTGTGGGGCAGGCACTTGTACCACTGAGCTATATTCCAAACCCTATGAATGTATTTAATCAGATACTTTTTTTTTAACTTTTAAAAATATATATGATCATTTTAGAAAGTGCCAATAAGCAATAATCATCTTTATTTTCTCTATCTAGATAACCACAAATAAAACTTGGATGTTGTTATTCGTTTCTCTGTATAAATGTCATACATATAGCTTTAAAAAAAAATAATAACAAGCTAGGCATAGTAGTACAGGTCATAATCCCAGCAGTCTGGAAATCAGATGCAGGAGAATTGTAAACTCAAGCCCTGCCTGAGTATGGCAATTTAGTGATTATCTATCTCAAAATAAAAATATTTATAAAGGCTGGAAATATACAGCTCAGTGTAAAGGCTTTGGTTCAATCTCCAGTACAAAAGAAAGAAAGAAAGAAAGAAAGAAAGAAAGAAAGAAAGAAAGAAAGAAAGAAAGAAAGAAAGAAAGAGAGAAAGAGGACAGTGTCATAAAGTACATATAATTACTCAATTAATTTTTTAGCCAGTTACGTATTACCATTTCCATTTCCCAAATAAGAAAGTTGAGCCAGGGGTGGCGGCTCACTCCTATAATACTAGTGAGGGCTGAGGCTGGAAGGATCCCCATGAGTTCAAGGCCAACCTGAATTATATAGCAACTCTGCCTCAAAAACAAAACAAAACTCCACAAAATACAAACTTCAGTCACAGAAAGAGTTAAGTACCTTGCCCAAGAACTCTCAACCAGTAAGTGGATCCCAACTAACTTAGCTGGATTTTGGATAAAAAATGTAGATGGTCATCTGACTCCAGAATATACTATTCTATATCCCAATATGAAACATGACTGACTTGAGTAAATTGATGTAAGACAAACTTAAGTCTTGATTCCTAAACAAATTTGTACTGGCAAACTATATTTTAGCATGATATTTTAAATAAAGATTTTAACACAATTTTCATATACATAATAAAATATAAATTTAACCAAACCTTTAGTATGTTTCATATTATAACCTTCTATTCTGGCCAGAACAGTCTGTATCCACCGTGCCATAGTCAAAAGTTGAGCAAGAGCTTCTGCATTCTCACTGAAATAAAAAAAAGAAAGAAAGAATAGAAAAGACATTTAGGTATTATTAAATCTACTTGTCCAAAGTCAACCCAAAGAGCTGAGGTATTTCTTTCTTATTGAAATTAATGAAATTTTAAAAACCCAAAATGTTAAATTACTCCATTAATGTTAAATTAATGTTCTCTTAGGCTGTTGAAACATGTGTCTAAAATTACAGACTTTGGGGGCAATGGGAAGGGATTTTAAAAGTACACAGAGCAAGACACCACCGAAAAGGAGTGATGGTAGTAAATGAAAATATGAGTTGCATAAGTGAAAACTTAGGTTCACTCACTTGATTCTCACACTAATTTACTACTACTGTTACAAGTTTCCTTTCTCTTTTTTTCCTGTTACCAAGCAGGTGCTGTGCCAATCAATGAGCTACATCCCTGGTGCAGGTTTGCTTTCTAAATATGTTCCAGGTTGATCACTTCTTTTTGCTACTACCTATTAGCTTAGTCCAAGTCATACTATCCTTCACCTGAAATACTTCATTCAACTGATTCCTAGCTGTTCTTTTTACTTCTATTTCTATTTTATGAAGTATGAATTCATCATACAGCAGCCAAAGGTGCTTCTAAAACTTAAATCAGATTATATTACATCCTGTTCAAAATATACCAGTGGTTTTCCATCATATATAAAATAAAAATTTTAACTTTTCTTAGGTCATAAGCTCTTTCTGCTCCGGGTCTGTACTCTTTCTGGCCAGGCATGCTGCCTTCTTTCTGTGCCTTGAACTCTGAACTAGGGGCCTTTGCCCTTGACATTGCCTGGATTTTTGAAGAGGCTGGTTTTTTTTGTTTGTTTTTTTTTAAATCAAGAATCAGAAAAAAAAAAAAAAAAAATCAGAGGGGTGCAGCTGTGTGAGTTTATATCTGCATCCTCTATTCTATTTCACTAGTCTATTTGAGTGCCACTATCATGCTGCATTGATTACTTTGACTTTGTAATATATATAATTTGAAATAAAGTATGACAATGCCTCCAGCCTCCTCTTGTTTGCTTAGGAGTGCTTTGGCTATTCAGGAGTCTTTGGTGTTCCCATAGGAACTACAGGACTGTTTTTTTGTGTGTGCTATAAAGAACGGCATTGGAATTGGGGGGGTACTGAGAATTGAACTCAAAGACTTGCCAGGCACATGCCATACCACTGAGCTATATCCTCCGCCCCCTGGTATGGGGATTTTGATGAGGATTATATTGAATCTATAGGTTACTTCTGAAAACATAAATTATTTTAATATTAATCTTACTGATTCATGAAGAGGGGAGGTTATAATTTTTACTATAAAATTCTTTGACCTCCTTGGTTAGGTTGATTCCTAGACATTTTATTGCTTTTGGAGGTATCCCCCTCACCCCTAAGGAGAAAAGCAAGAGCTTCAAATCCCAGTTCAATCTTTTTTTTTTTTGCATTTTAGGGAAGGGTCTACAGGGTGTTCACGGTCTCATTACTAGATCAGACTTGTAGTGATCGGCCTGTTTACAGCCTCCCAAGAGCTGGGGAGATAGTCTCCCCTCCCTTTGCCCAAGCCCCACTCACCAACCTGTACTGCTCTGCAGAACATGCTGCAGGTATTTGCACCTGGGTGGGCACAGTGGCTCACCTCTTTTACTTAGTAAGCTTTGGCAGGGTACAACTTAACATATCTGCCCTCACTGCCTCATTCACAGCTAAAGGTATTAATTATGAACATGTTCTTGATAGGACTGCAATAAAAATGAAATGAATTAATATAAAATCTCTAGTGTAATGCTTGGTACATTATAAACACTCTAGGAGTGTTAAAAAATTATTCACCAGGAAGGTTTGCGGGGCTAAATCAATTGTGAAACACTGGTTAAAGATCAACAGGATTTATTACAAGGCTTCTCAAAATGACAACACTAACAAGGCATGTACAGTGAAGACAGAGATAAAATGAGCCAATAGGTGCTGGCAATAGTTCCTACCTGTACAGAGCAGAAGCTTAATAAATGTTACCTTCAGGTTTGATGTTTTGCTTTTGCTTTCTGGCTAAAGATTAAGCACTCTGCCACTGAGCTATGGACCCAGGCTTTTCACTTCTTGAAGACATTATTAATGAAATTATCTTCCTGATTTTCAGTTAGTTCATTATTGGTATACAAAAAATGGTTCCATTTCTAATGCTAGTTTTAAAAAATTATTTTTATTTTTATTATTTTTCTAATGCTAGTTTTATTTCCTGAAAGTTGTTTTTGATTCTCAAAAATGAATGTATGCTAAGACCAACTATGTTTAATTTTCTTTAAAAACACTAGTGTTTTAGTCTTAAATCTTTAAATATAT
>PVJA010024303.1:21855-32049 GCA_004027025.1 Myocastor coypus
TTTTTTTTTTGGTCTTTTTGAGACAGGGTCTTGCTATGTAGTTTAGGCTGGCCTTGAGCTCACTTTTGTAGCCCAGGCTGGTCTCAAACTCACACCAATCCTCCTGCCTCAGCCTTCCAAGTGCTGGGATTACAGGCGTGAGCCACCATGCCCGGCCATAGTCATTTTTAAAGAACAAAAAGATAAATATATATTATGTAAATTCTAGTGTCTCATAATTCAGATCCTGAGTAACAAAACTGTTACTACAAAGCAGTGATGCTGTGTGTGGCATGCACACCCTAGCTTCACCACCGCTGTTACAGAGTAAGAGCCCCAGGAGCCTAAGACAGCTGGTTACAAGGGTAAGTTTTCTGACTCTAGAAATTTGCCCTGAAACTTCTTAACTCTTAAATGACACCAAGAAAGGAAGCTACTGAATACTCCTATACAGATAACATAATAAAAATGTTTGATCATTTTTATTCTGGGGAGTCATTGTATAATGAAGTTTTCATAAGCTACTAAGTTAAAAATCACATTATTTTATTATGATCTATTTTATCTTTGCGTTCAGGTATATAGTTTGGCAAAATTTTGCTCAAAATGGAACTGACTCCAGTTTTTAAAAGTGGGAACTGAACTTGGGACCTTTAACTTGCCAGGCAAGCTATATCCATGGCCCTGTCTCCAAATTCTTAACTTATTATTATTTTTGTGTGTGTGTGCAGTACTGGGAATAGAACTCAAGACTCTGTGCTTGCCAGGCAGGCACTTATTCTACTGAGCTATCTCCCTGGCTCAAAATTCATAACTTTAAATACAAACAACAGTAATTATTTTAAGTAAACTATTATGAGAACTAGAACTAAAATAAGATAATGTAGCAAAGGCCCGGTGCCTAAAACATATTAGTTACTAAGTAAATAAACAACAAACCTTTCTAAGACTACTTTCTTCTTATAAGATGACATTCTATGCTTTAAAATGCTAAAAAAGATAATTTCTAAATTAGGCTTTTCAGGGGTCCAGCAGGATGGCTCAGTGGTCTAAAGCGCCTGCTTAGGAAAGCTTGGGTGGCTGAAGAGAGGATGCAGGGACCAAGGTTCCATCCCCAGCACCACATGCTGCGCCAGCTCTACCCTCAGGGCAGGCTGAGCCAGCCATAAAAATAAATAAATAAACAAACAAAAGTTCTGAAACAATGGGGCCCGGCAGGATGGCTCAGTGGTCTAAAGCACCTACTTAGGAAAGCTTAGGCGGCTGCAGGGACCACGGCTCATCCCTGGTACCACATGCTGCGCCAGCCCTGAGGCTGAACCAGCCATAAAAATAAACAAACAAACAAATAAACAAAAAGCATTTCTTTAGGGGCTGGGGAGATAGCTCTGTGGCACAAGTGCCTGCCTGGCAAGTGCAATGCTGTGAGTTCAAACCCCAAAAGTTCTGAAACAAGAAAATAAATAAATAAATAGGGGCCCGGCAGGATGGCTCAGTGGTCTAAAGCGCCTGCTTGGGAAAGCTTGGGCGGCTTCAGGGACCACGGTTCGATCCCCGGCACTACATGCTGCGCCAGCCCTGCCCTCCAGGCGGGCTGAGCCGGCCATAAAAATGAGTGAATAAACAAACAAAGGTTCTGAAACAAGAAAAAAAAAATTAAAAAATAAATTAAAAAATAAATAAATAAGTAAATAAATAAATACATAAATATTAGGCTTTCCAGGGACCGGGGAGATTGCTCAATCGAATAAGTGCTTGCCTGGCAAGCACAAGGTCCTGAGTTCAATCCTCGGTACTGGGAAAATAAATAACTAAATAACTAAATTAATTAATTAATTAATTAAGTAATTAATTTGCTTTCCAATGGCATGAAATAACAGAGTTAGAGCAAATACTTCCTGACCCACTTTTCAAAGATAGCACTTCTGAATCCTTCTTAGGAGACACATTAGTGATATTTTTGTCCTTTGGTCTTGGGGACTAAATCCAGAGTCTTGCACAAAATAGGCAAGTGTTTCACCACTGAACGCCACCCTCAGCTAGTGGCATCTTTTAGCAGAACTTGGGTTTACCATGACAAATTTCTTGAGTTTTACAGAAACTGAAATAAAGCCAATTTTTAACAAATACTGTTATTACCATGTAGAACAACGACAACGTAGAAGTACATAAGTAAGGTTCCTAGTAGTCATAAAAAACAAACAAATTTGCTCTTAAATTCCACTCACAGATGAATAGAAAACAAAAATTTAAAATTCCTTTTTTTTTCATTTCCTGTGACAGGGTCTCATTACATAGTTCAGAATGATCTTGAACTCACAGCATCCTCCAGTCTCCTAAGTGCTGCTATGATTACAGGCATGTGCCACCATACCCAGATCTTTTTTGTATGTATGTATGTATGTATGTATGCATGTGTGTGTACGTATGTATGTAGTTGGTTGGTTTGTTAAGACAAAGCTGGCCTTGAACTCATTTTATAATAAACTGGCAAGTGATTCTCTTCTCAGCCTCCCAAGTACTGAGATTATAGGCTTGTGCCACCACACCTGTAGTTTTAAATGTTCACATATTATCTAAACCCATATGATGAATTTAATATTTTCATTTTTATCATTCAATTTTTTCTAGTCCCTAAAACTATAACATTTGGATCTTTTGAAACATGGTAGAATTTCAGAAAATAATGCAAAGGCCTTTACAGCTACAAAACATTAATCTGATGGTGAGAAAGGGCCACATGAAAGGATTGAACTATTTTTCCATACTTTTTCTGTGAGTACTAAGATATACCTGGATTGTACCATAATGGTAGTTGGAAGATATATACACCACTTGTTGATTTGAGTAGATGAACTCCTAATTCTCAGAAAGACCAAAAATTGTTTTTAAATTTGTTATTATTAAACCCAAGATACACAATAAGACATACCCGTTTATCTTTTGTGGCTGAAGTGGGATAATAGGTATCACAGTGTTGCACAGTGACTTGCACAGAGGGCAGAGGTACTCCCCACTTTCCAAGTCAAACAGGTCCACATGCACGCGCTGCTGAGAGCTCAGCTGCACAGCTTCAAAGTACCTGCAAAGTCACAAGAAATATCCACTGAGAGCTATGTATATCTCTGTTTTGATCCAAGTTAAAAAAAAAATCTAGAATCCTTGTCCCAATAAAAACCTTTGAGTTTATACACAAAAACACAATTATAAGACAGGTTTCAAACTACAGGTATATCACAGCAAGTAACAATTCAAAGTAAATCTACTGACTCCTGCCTCATTTCCTGCCTCAAAAGCATGGAGACGATTATAGATACTATTCTCTCAGTTTCCAACAACCAGCTTCAGTAGTGAAAGCCATAAAAGAAAAGCTATGTATTTTAATCTGATAGCAAATGGATTAAGTCTATACAAAGTATTTCTCCAGAATTGTTTATCTAGCGATAAAACTACAACTTCCTGTCCTACCTTAAAGGTACTTCCCATTACATATTGCCAGATAATTTTTAAAAATGAAGATTACCATTTCATATTCATACACACACACAATCGCTCTCTCTCTTTCCCTCCCTCCCTCCCTCCCTTTCTCTCTCTCTCAGGGAAATGTGAATTATTATTTTATTTTTGTTTTGTTTTTTGCAGTGCTGGGGTCTGAACTGAGGTGCTGTACACACCAAGCAAGTACTCTATCACTGAGGTACACTCTCAGCCCTTGAGAAATCTTCTTTTTGTGTGTGTGGGACTGGGGTTCGAACTCATGACCTTGCACTTGCCAGTCAGGCATTTGTGACACAGAGCTATCTCCCTAGTGCCAGCCCTTAAAAGATCGTAAATTGATAACTTCGTATACAAATTCCAAGGCTTATAATAATTAGTACCATGCAGACAGAATTAGTAATTATAGTTGCTTCAATTATTGTAATAATAAGAAAAGAAAGAAGACATGAGAAAACATGCCTTTTTGTGGCCTGTAGTGAACTTCAGTGTTCCTAGTCTCTTTCAAGAACATGTCAGAGGGACAACTTACTTCTGCCAGCACACTGCATGCATTACATGACCACAGCTTCCTGTATAAGTTCCATAAGCCAAGTCTGGATCCATGAAAAGTGGGTCCAGGGTTTCTAGTTTAGAAAGACAAAAGTAAGAAGTATGTATACTTTTCTTCCAAGGTTACATAAGGGAGTAGGAAATGTTATCAAGTTTAATTCCTAATCACAAACCCTGATTTCTTAAGAATGTCTGTATGTCACAATACTATTATTAGGCTGAATATAGTAAGAAGCTAATGAGGTACTGGGCCCAAAGTACTCAGAATGACCAAGTCTTGTTCAGACAAGCAGCAGTCTGAGATCAAAAGTAAGAACTAGCCAGGCGTGGTGGTGCACGCCTGTAATCCCAGCACTGGGGAGGCTGAGGCAGGAGGATCGGTGAGAGTTCGAGACCAGCCTGGGCTACAAAACTGAGCTCAAGGTCAGCCTGAACAGTACAGCGAGACCTTGTCTCAAAAAAAAAAAGGTAAGAACTATGTGAACACTTAAGTCCAGATGTGTAACAAGCGAGGTAACAGCAAGGTAATGGACAGTCAATATGACAACTTCTGTTCCTATAACCCAGAAAACAGTTTTTCCTTCCCATTTTGTTTTTTTTTTTAATAAATCAAATTAGATTAAATAGAAACCAAGAAGCACATGCACACATATACTTGCAATGTGCTTCAACTCCTCACAGGCCCATTTCCTGTTTATTTTAGACCTACAGGTTGACATTAATTTGCCTTGGAGTGGTCTAAGCCTTGGCCATTTTTCATGTAAAATCTCCTAGACAAAGAATCCCCTTGACAACCCACTTTTGGGTCTCCTCTCAACTACTAGGAGTTCTTTTTCACTTCTGAATAAACACTCTTCCTGGCTTCCTCCTTTGGCCTCAATTCAATCTTCAACTTCATGCGACACAGCCCCAGATTATGCCATTACCCTATGACAGCAGGACATTATTCTAAATAGAAAGAAAAATATAAAATGCAATTATCAGGTATAATTCTAAAATTAGCTTGGATGAGTGACAACTTCAACTTCCACTTATATACATTACGTTTAGATTGTATTACCTTGGTTGTTGCTATGATCTTTTTACGATTCAGCAATAATTTATCTCTGCAATTTTAGAGTCACCTGAATATATGAGCATTCTAATGGATTCTGTGGGACATTATAACCCAGTGGAAAAGAGCACAGATTAGGGTGGTGGTGGTGAACTTATGGCACGTGTGCCACTGCAGACTGTTATCATCATTGAAAGCTCTCAAAGGTTTGCATCTCTGGGCTAGGGACTTGAAATTCTAGTTTCATAAATTAACTCATGGCTTTTGCAAATTTCTTAACTTCCCTATGTCTTAGTTCTCTCATTTGTTAAATGGAGCTGATATTGGTGACTAACTTATAGTGTTGTTGTAAGAATTAAACAGGTAATCTGTGGTTAGTATATGTTAAGTATTCAGTAAATGTGAACTTCTATTATCATTTATTTCAAGGACATTTAAATACCAAGCAGCTATCTCTAGATGTTACGTAAATGCAATAAATACATTACCTAATTATTATTTTTACTTAGTAGATGTTTATAATGATCTAAACATCAGCAACAATCAGAAAAATTTACAAATGTGTAACATAATATCACGACTGGCCCATATTCCTCAAATAATTCATTATCATGGAAAAAAAATTAAAGATAATTAGATTAAAGCAAATCAAGAGGGCTGGTGGGATAGTTCAGCAGTCTAGAGCACCTGCGTAGGCAAGCTTAGGCAAAGTGCAGGGACTGTGGTTCAATCCTCAGGGTGGGCTGAGCCGGCCTCAAAAAAATAAATAAATAAATAAATAAATAAATAAATAAATAAATAAATATCAGGTGCAGCTTAAAGTAACACATGAAAACATAAGTGGATCCTGAGTGGGGAATAAAAATTAAAAATACCTATGAAGAAATACAAGTTTTACATTAGATACCTTTGAATTATTATTAATTTTTAAAATGTGCTAATAGTATGACAGATATACAATAGATTGTTCTTAGAAATGTATCTAGCTGAGAAAGGTGGTGCATACCTGTAATCCCAGCACTTGGAAGGCTGAGGAGGATCACAAGTTCAAGGCCAACCTAGGATACATGGTGAGTTCAAGGTTGACTTGAACAACATGAGACTCTATCTCAAAAAACCAAAAGGAAAATCTACGTGAAAATACTTGAGAGTAAGATTGATGCCTACAACTTACTTTCAAATGGTTCAGGAAGAACAAATACTAAAAAGCCAGAGATAGACAGAGCTAGAATAAGCAAGGTGCTACAAACAAGCAATAT
This sequence comes from Myocastor coypus, assembly GCA_004027025.1. Taxonomy (NCBI): domain Eukaryota; kingdom Metazoa; phylum Chordata; class Mammalia; order Rodentia; family Myocastoridae; genus Myocastor; species Myocastor coypus. The sequence goes on from PVJA010024303.1 coordinate 28,195, forward strand.
GCTAGCAAAAATTTTAAAACAACAAAACCAAAGCACAGTAGCCATATGGCACATAAAAACCCTAGTCGTAGGTCTGTCAAACAGTTCTGTCTGTCTCTGTCTCTCTCCCTCTCCCTCTCCCCTTTCCCTCCCTGCACTCCCCTTTCCTTTGTCTTTTTGAGACTATGCAGTTCTGGTGGCCTTGAACTTACTTTCTAGCTCAGGCTGGGCCTCACATTCACATAACAGCCCTAGGATTACAGGCCTGTACCACCACACCTGGCTAACAAGATTTTTTCTAATTACACAGGTATTAAAAAAAAAAAAAAAAAAGGAATGCTCAAAACAATATTAAGCAATACATACCCCCTGAGAGTTCTACGGGTTTTCCCCTGTTCTGGGTTAAGGCAGTAGATTTCTGGACACAGGCTGCTAATACCATGGCGTTATTTTCTATTTTCACCTCTTGTTCTTCTTGGCAGAGGATACACGTCAGCACTTCCTTTTGAGTAATAGTTGGACCCCGTTTAGGCCCTAAAGCAATTTTACAGTAGTCACTGACTGCTGGGGTGCTGTCAAAAGAAATGATGAGAAATAAGAATAAGGATGTAGGTTTTGGTCACTTTGCCTTTATATTTCTCTGTCTGTCTGTCTGTCTGTCTGTCTGTCTGTCTGTCTGTCTTGCCTGAATTGCATTGTGAGATTCATTATAAATGTTTACTAGGTATATGTATATACATTTGTTGGGTATTGTGTGTGTGTGTGTGTGTGTGTATGTGTGTGTGTGTTATACTGGGGATCAAACTCAGGACCTCGTGTTTGCCAGGCAGGCACTCATGTCATGGAGCTATCTTCCCAGGCCCTATTTTGGTGTATTTTAAGTAAATGTAAGCAAGACTCTTAAGAGTTAGAGGAAAAAGATCCAAAATTTTATTTTACAATTATCAACTCTGACTTCTTCAAAATCAATTAGTTCTTATACTGGGCATGTTGGCACATGCCTCTAATCCCAGCACTTAGGAGGCTGAGGCAAATGGATTATTGTAAGTCTGTGACCAGCCTGGGCTACAAAGTGAACCCATAGTGAAACCCTGTCTCAAGAAAACAAATCAAACCAACACAAAAATATCTCCTTAGAAACACTTTTAAATGGCTGCATGATACTCTTATCATACGTACTGTAATACTTGTACCTATTTCCTTTAACTAGCAGTTATATTTGTTTATATTTCAGAAACCAATAAAACTAAAAAGGACATTACACATTAATGATGTAGCAACTATTATGATCTACTGATGTGATAATGTGATTTAAATAATAGAAAGCACTGATAATGTGTTGTGCTGTCTATGAAGAATTATAATTGCCTCCACTTTTCAGAGGAAGTAAGGAGATGCTAAGAGACAGACCTGAGAACTCATCACTAGTGAAGAACTAGGCCAGCATTTGTTCCAAGGGATCTGGCCTTGGAGGTCATGCTCCAAACTACTACATAGTACTATTGGTGCGAGAACTGCCTAAACATGGTGAGTCACTCAACAAAGTAGAAAAAAATCCTCATACTCATCAATGTAATGAATTAACATACATTCTGACAGGTGTCTGTTTGTTTGAGACAGTCTTTTTCCATATAGTTCAGGCTGGCCTTGAACTCACTATGTAGCCCAGCCTTGCTCAAACTCATAGCAATCTTCCTGCCTCAGCTTGCCAAGTGCTGAGATCACAGGCATGCACCCTTACCACACCCAGCTTCACATTATTATGGTTTTCAAAAAGTACTTTTTAGGTAGGGGTGGTGATACTTCTTATGGAGCATTATTTTTTGGTTGTCACAGTAGATTAACAGCATGAGAGGCTAAGGGTCCTGTAGTTTGTGGGACAAATATGAACAAAAAAATCACAGCCTGAGTGTCAAGATAGAGAAACTGAGAGGTCATTTTGTTTCTAAGAACAGATACATATTTCTAAGACTACTGACTGAAAATGGGAAGTTGAGTCAGGCAGAGGCAGGAGGATCACAACGTATCTGAGCTAGCCTGGGAGACATAGCAAGCCTGGACTACACAGCAAGACTGCCTGAAAAAGAGGAGGAAGTCTGCAGAGAGTTGTAAAATGATAATATGATTTAGGCTAATAAAATGAAAGGTTGAGGGGCTGGCGAGATAGCTCAGTAGCCTAAAGCAGCTGCTTAGGCAACTTTAGGCAACCTCAGGGACCACAGTTCGAGCCCTGGCACTACATGCTGCACTAGCCCCAACCCCAGGGAAGGCTGAGCCAGAAAGAAAGAAAGAAAGAAAGAAAGCTTTTTTAAAAAATGAAAGGTTGAATGATACTATAGTTTTTGCCATTACATATAGTTGTACAGAATAGTATAGTATAAATTCTAAGAAGAACATACTAAACATATAACCAGAGAACTTTAAAGAGCAAAAAGGGGAACAGAATTTGGGCTAATGGAACTTTAGTTTTATCTCTAATATTTCTCTTCCTTCTTTTTCCATCCCCTTCTCCCTCCTCCCATTCTACTTCTCCTCTTCCTTCTTCTTTAAAAAAAAAAAAAGAAAAAAAGGTCTCAATATGTAGTGCAGGTTGGCCTTGAACTTGCTTACGTAGTCCAGGCTGGTCTCAAACTGATAATGATCTCCTTGCCTCAGCCTCCCAAGAGGTGGGATCACAGGGGTCTGACACCTTGCCCAGCCTAAGTATGTTATTGTTAACGAATAATATTTAGAGTTCAGACTCCACCTACTTGGTTTTTACTTCTATTCTTACTGTGCTATGGTCAGTCAATTGTGATGCAGCCTAGCAGCTTCAGCTCTTTTTCATTCTGCCTTTATCATGAATAATTTGAAAATTAAGAAACAACAAAATTAGGTAAAATTCCTTGTCAAAACTTTACATATAGAGTCCTGACCGAGTCCCAGCCGGTTGCACAGGCCGTGCGACCACCGCGGGTAAGCTACCTGCGCCCGTCTGCCCCGCCTCTGCGCTCCTGCGACTAACTTCCTGCTCCAGTTCCAGTCCCGACCGAGTCCCAGCCGGTAGCACAGGCCGCGCGTCCGCCACGGGTAAGCTACCTGCGCCCCTGCGACTAACTTCCTGCTCCAGTTCCAGTCCCAACCGAGTCCCAGCCGGTAGAAAGCCCGCGCGCCAGCCAGGTCAGGATACTTGGCCCGCCTTCCCCTCCCTCGCTCCCCCACCCTTTTTTTTGTTTTTTTACCCCTCCAGTCCAACCTCCAGCACCGAACCCATCAAACATCTTGTCTGGCAACCGATCCAGTCCACGAGCCTACCAGGACTACTCAATCCCAAAGCTCCACCTCCATCTACAGACCACGTCCGCCAGGATTCACAGCAGCTAGAAGCCAGAGCTCCAGCACAGACTCAGGAACCTCTGTAGAGGAACCAGCTTGGAGGCTCCAGACCAAATGCCCATAGACACAGCATAACACCACCAAAGTGCAGAGGTCGCTTCCATACAAAATGATAACAACAAGGAGTAGGAGGCAATCTCAGGACCCGTGCCCACCCAAACCAAATACAGAAGACACTATCATGGAAGAAAATGACAATTATACAGATGAAACCTCTGAATTAGTAGCATCTGAGGCAGACACACAAGTGCAGAAACTTATAAAGCAACTGAGATCAGAGATAACATCTAAAGTAAAAAAAGAAATACATGAAGTGGAAAAACGGCTGGACAAACGTATGGAGGACATCAGAGCAGAAATAATATCTAAAGTTGACAAAGACATGCCTAAATCAATAGCATCCCAAGTAGGGGAACAACTACACAAAAGTAGAAAGGAGAACAGAACAGAAATAATCTCTGTATTAGAGAGAGAAAGGATAACCATAATGACAGACTTCAA
>PVJA010024304.1:0-32007 GCA_004027025.1 Myocastor coypus
TTTTTTTTTTTTTTTTTTTTTTTTTTTTGGTACCGGGGATTGAACTCAGGACCTTGAGCTTGCCAGGCAAGCACCTGCTCCACTGAGCTATCTCCCCAGCCCTTGTGTGTGTCTTTTTGAGACAGGGTTTCCCTATGCAGTTCAGGCTGGCCTTGAGCTCACTTTTGTAGCCCAGGCTGGTATCCAACTCATACTGATCCTCCTGCCTCAGCCTCCCAAGCTGGCTAAGTGCTTCTCTCTCTCTCTCTCTCTCTCCTGGCACACCATGGCCTTTTTTTTAAAAAATTGTTTCAGAACTTTTGTTTATTTATTCATTTTTATGGCCAGCTCAGCCTGCTCTGAGGGCAGGGCTGGCTCAGCATGTGGTGCCAGGGATCGAACCGCAGTCTCTGCAGCCGCCCAAGTTTTCCTAAGCAGGTGCCTTAGACCACTGAGCCATCCTGCCAGGCCCCTCCATGGCCTTTTAAAACTTTATCTGAGAACAGGATTTAGTTCAACTGCCTAGACTAGTCTTGAATTAGCAATCTTTCTGTTTCAGTCACGAGCCTGTGCCACTTCTTCCGGGATTTTTAAAACTTTATTTATGTTATGGCTGGCTCAGCCTCCAAGGGGTGGGGAGGGGGCTGGCACGGCTTGTGGTGCCAGGGATCTAACCGTGGTCCCTTGCAGTTGCCTAAGCAGGTGCTTTAAATCACTGAGTATCTCACCGGCCCTCTTCAGGTTGTTTTAATTTTTACTGGTTTCTTTCTTTATGTTTCTTTCTTTCCATTCGTTTCTTTTTCTTTTGTTTTTGTTGGCGGAACTGGAGTTTGAACTCAGGCCCTTGGGCTTGCCAGGCAAGTACTTATTCTACTGAGCTATCTCCCCAGCCCTCTCCATTGTTTTTTTTTTGTTTGTTTTTGTTTTTTTTTGTCTTTTTGAGACAGGGTCTCCCTGTACAGTTCAGGATGGCCTTGAGCTCAGTTTTGTAGCCCAGGCTAGTCTTGAACTCGCACCAATCCTCCTGCCTCAGCCTCCCGAGTGCTGGGATTACAGGCGTGCGCCACCACGCCCAGCTCTCCATTGGTTTCTTGAGACAGGATCTCACAATGTAGCCTAGGCTGGCCTCAAACTCAAGAGAGATTATGCTGCCTCAGCTTTCTTAGGGCTGGGATTACAGGCATGCACAACACCTGGCTATTTTTATTATTATCTCAAGAAGGGGAATGCAGGAACCTAGCTGCAACTGGACAACTCACAAAACCCTGGGTCCCTCTTTCCCTACTTGCAGAAGAGGTGGACTTCCGCCACGTGAAGGCGCCTTAGGTCACAGGACCGACTTTCCAATAACGCCTGGAGAAATCGATATCTGCATGGCAACTAGATCCGAAAGCGTGGGACCTGCCTCTGATTGGTCACCTTCGGTTTAGGAGGCGGGGCTACAGGCCCTGATTTGCTCGCTCAGTCCGTTTGCGGTTGGCTAATACTTTAAGCAGGGGTGTGACTACGGTTATCCCTTGGCCAGTTTATAAAGGAGCAGGGATGCAAAGGCATAGCGTCACCACTTGGCTGAGTGACACATATTTGCGATTGGTCCGCCAGCTGGGGAGGCAGTACACATTCTGGTTCGCGATCTACCTACCGATCTTGCAAGCTGCAAAACTATGACTACTTTTTACTGGCCAGCACTTCTAGGGGCGGGCTAAGCATGTCCGAGACGAGCAGCGATTGGTCACTACTACTTGAGGGCGGGTCTATGGAGGGCGAAGAAAGGGTGGATTGGTAAACTCCGGTATGGGTGGCCCCTAGAGACACAGTAGGGATTCCCGATTGGTCAACTGGGGCAGGGCGCACGCCGGTTCCTGGCCGGGTAGCGATGGCGCCAGGTTCCTGGTGGTGGGTCCGTGGGGTCTGGGCGGCGGGGCAACCCCTGTTCCAGGGCCGTGCGCTGCTCGTCACCAACACGCTGGGCTGCGGCGTGCTCATGGCGGCTGGGGACGGCGCGCGCCAGGCCTGGGAGATCCGTGCGCGGCCGGGTCAGACGTTCAGCCCGAAGCGCTCAGGTGAGGACCGTTCTGCTGCTTTTACCCGCCACCCTTGACGCTTTGCTCAGATCCGGAGAGCCTGGACCAGCAGGTGACCCCTGACCCGTGACAGACCCGCAGGACCCCAGCAGCCCCTCCCCCGAGTGTCTGTTCGGGCAACCCCGGCATCTCTACCCGGGTCTTCACTCCTGTCTCACCCGGACCCCCGGCTCAGACCCTGCTTGGCGCGGGGCTGTCGTGTCGCGTCCCCGGGAGGGCGTGAGCAGCTGCAGCAGCGTCTGACCGCGCTCGTCTCCAGCCCGCATGTTCGCCGTGGGCTGCAGTATGGGCCCCTTCTTGCACTACTGGTACTTGTGGCTGGACCGCGTCCTCCCCGCCGCGGGCCTGCGCAGCCTCCCGAACGTCGTTAGGAAGGTGCTCGTGGACCAACTGGTGGCCTCGCCGCTTCTGGGTGCCTGGTACTTCCTGGGTAAGGATGAGAGCAGGCATGCCGAGATGGCTCTGGGGGGCCCTGGGCCGCGGCGCCCATGGTGGAGACGGGATAGACCCGGCCTGACGAGAGTGGGGGATGTGCGACTCCCCAGATGGGAGTGGGGACGCCAGAGCAGCAGCAGCACAGCTGAGATGGGAGGAGCCCGAGCCTGCACACTCAGTTTCCCGGTTGGGAAGGGGCCTTAAGAGTGGGGCTTGGGGGGCCCCGGCAGGATGGCTCAGTGGTCTAAAGCGCCTGCTTAGGAAAGCTTAGGCGGCTGCAGGGACCGCGGTTCGATCCCCGGCACCACATGCTGTGCCAGCCCTGTCCTCAGGGCAGGCTGAGCTGGCAATAAAAATAAACAAACGAAAGTTCTGAAACAGGAAAAAAAATAAAATTCTTAATAAATAAATAAATAAATATAAAAAATTAAAACAAGTTTAGAAAAAAAAAAAAAGAGCTGGGCTTGGCCCACCAGGATGGCTCAGTGGTCTAAAGCACCTGCTTAGGAAAGCTTGGGCTGCTGCTGGGACCGCGGTTCGATCCCCAGCACCACATGCTACACCAGCCCTGCACTGAGGGCAGGCTGAGCCGGCCATAAAAATGAATAAACAAACAAAAGTTCTGAAACAAGAAAAAATAAAAATAAATTCTTTAAAAAAAAGAGAGATGGGCTTTCCACCGGACTTGGTGGTGCACGCCTGTAATCCCAGCACTTGGGAGGCTGAAGCAAGAGGATCGGTGCAAGTTCGAGACCAGCCTGGGCTGCTCAAGGCCAGCCTGAGCTACAGAGAGAGAGAGAAGAGAGAGCGCGAGCGCAAGAGATGGGCCTTCCACCCCAGGGCTCCTCCAGGGCCCGCGTTTCTGTTAGCACCCCACTCATAGCGCACTGCTGTTAAGCTTGTCACATCTGCCCTGGTCATCCCACCATCACAGGAGCCCGTCCCCCCAACACTTGGTTTCCTTTCCAGGCCTTGGGTGTCTAGAGGGCCAGACGCTGAGCCAGAGCTGCCAGGAGCTGCAGGAGAAATTCTGGGAATTCTACAAGGTGGGAGGAGCCCTCCTGGGCCCCGCCCCTCGCCCTGCTCAGGCCCCGCCCCCAGGGCCCGGGGCCCGCCCCTGACACCTTGTCTCCTTGCAGGCTGACTGGTGCGTGTGGCCCCCAGCACAGCTGGTGAACTTTCTTTTCGTGCCCCCCCAGTTCCGGGTCACATACGTCAACAGCCTGACGCTGGGCTGGGACACTTACCTATCCTACCTTAAGTATCGGGTAAGTTCGGTGGGCACGGGCACCCCACATGACATGGCAAGTGCAGAAGGGTGACTGCTGTAACAGTCACACCCCACCAGGGCGGGAGGGGGGCGGGGCGGGCCTGATGCTAGACCAGGTACCACTGTGACCACCTGGTCCTCCCCAGGCTCAAGGGGGACTCACCCCTAGTACAGGGGTTACCTGACAGTGACTGAAGTTTCTGTATTATAGATCCCCGGGACCCTGGCACCCCAGGCTGGGGACTGATCTGCCCCTGCCTAGAACTGGATGACAGACAGGGCAGGCCACTTCCGAGTGACCCACTTCTCCCAGAAGGGACCAGCTCCTCCAGCTTCGGGCCCATGGCCACAGATGGGTCTGAGCCATGCGGCTGTTCAGTCAGTGTGAGCTCAATACCCAGGGCTCGGCCAGCCTGCAGTCCCAGGCTCTCATCACTGCCCTGACCTGGCTCCAGGCAGCCACCCCAGGGCGCCCTGCCACTCCTCCGGGGCCCTCCGACCCTGACTTATGCTGAGAACCCCATTAAACTACTATCCCGGTGTCCCCGGGCAGCCAGACACAGGGACACTGAGTGGTCCATTCGCTTTATTGGAGAGTGGTGCTGTCATGACATTTCCTAGGGGACTGGGGGGCACATTTGACACGCATGACATCAGAACAGGTCTGGGGGCCCTTGGCACCCCACCCACCCAGGAAGCTGGGACTGTGGGAGGACGGGTCCAGCTGTCATTGCCAGACACTCTTGTTCCACGGGTCCCCAGAGTAGTGACCTGGGCCGCCACAGAGCCCAGGGCAGGCAGGTAGCCACCTCCTGTCACCAGACTAGCCCGCTCCGGGTGTCACCTGGCCCCCTCTGCACAACCAGCAACTGTGATGGGGGATTAGAAAAACCAACAGGGAGATGGGAGCTGTGTGGAGCAGGGCGGGGCATCATCAATAAATAAATAAATAAATAGCTACGATAATAAATAAGGGAGGGGTGGCGGGAGTGGGACTGCCGCCCTGGAGGGTGGGGCGGGGCCCTCAGCAGGCACAGTCCTGGTGCGGGGGTGCCTGCTGGTCCGTGAGCTGCGGGCCCTGCTTGGTGCCCGTGACCGCGGGATCGGCTGTGTCCAAGGACTCGGACATCTTCTCGCAGATGACGTCCACCAGGCGCTCGAAGGTCTGCTTCACGTTGATGTTGTCCTTGGCGCTCGCCTCAAAGAACTCAAACCCTGGGGCACGCAGAGTGGATCTCGCATGGTGCTACAGCCTGGCTGCCCTCCCAGCACCCACACCCCCACACTGCCCCCCCCCACCGCTTCTGTGGCCCTTAGAGGCCCCGCCCCTCAGAGCTGATCCAGGCCATGTGATTGACATCTGCCCCAGCCGCCGTGTTCCAGCCACATAGAACGCAACACACTGGACCTCTGCTCTGCTCTGTTCCCTCTGCCCTGTAGCCCACCCATGCCACAGCCTTGTTACACCACAGACTGACTGCTCAGAGTGAGGAACCTTTCAGGGGCTCAGCACCTCCCAACATGAAGCCAGGCAGTAAAGTCATCAGGAAGAAATCACTTTCTCTATGACGGACTGCTATACATCCATCAAAACCTATCTCAGGGGCCTGGCGGGATGGCTCTGGTATAAAGCGCCTGCTTGGGAAAGTTTGGGCGGCTTCAGGGACCGCGGTTCAATCCCCGGCACCACATGCTGCGCCAGCCCTGCCCTCGGGGTGGGCTGAGCCGGCCATAAAAACAGTGAATAAACAACAAAGGTTCTGAAACAAGAAAAAAATAAATAAATAAAAAATAAAAATAAATAAAAAAATAAAATTTTTAAAAATAAATAAATAAATAATTCTTTTAAAAAATACCTATCTCAATGGTTCCTGGCCCAGCCCCACTTGCAGAAAGTGTGAATCGCTGGATTCAAATCCACGCCCTGTCCTGGCTCACCACACACCTCAGTTGCACTTACCTCCTCACTGCCCCTCATGTGGCCTCTTTTTTTTTTTTTTTTAGTGGGACCAGGGTTCAAACTCATGACCTTGCACTTGCCAGGCAGGCACTTGTGCCATGGAGCTATCTCCCTGGCCCCCTCTTTTGTCTTTATGTTATTTTTTTCCTTATGTGGCCTTGATGGCACTCACCAAGGTGGTCAGCCAGCTGCCGGCCTCGCTCTGACGACACCACCCGCTCGTCTTCCATGTCACACTTGTTGCCCACCAGCAGTACCTGGGCGTTGTCCCATGAGTAGGTCTTGATCTGAGTGGACCTGCAGGAGCGGGCCACTGTTTACAGCTGGCAGGCCCCAAGCCCCGCCCTGAGGACCCAGGTTCTGACCATTTACGTCTGAGTCAGGGCCTTACACTACAGCTCAGACAAGTCTTGAACACACTATGTAGCCCAAGCTGAGTCACACCTATGGGGATCCTCCTGTATCAGCCTCCCCCTGGCAGGAATTTCAGCCCTGCACATCACGCCCACACAGGACCCGGCTGGTCCCCCGCTTCTGCCCTCCCACTCGGTGTTTCCAATTCCCCTCCACGCTCCCAGCTTTCCGCTCTGGGTCCTTCTTCCCAAGCCAGGCCAGGCAGGGTGAGGGCCTCACCAGTCCTGCACGGCGTTGAAGGACTCCTCGTTGGTGATGTCATACATGAGGATGAAGCCCATGGCACCACGGTAGTAGGCAGTAGTGATGGTGCGGTACCGCTCCTGCCCTGCTGTGTCCTGTGGGAAGGAGCATGGGCTCAATGTGGCTGAGACAGTGACAGCTGGGTGGGTCTTCTGAATCACCCTTCACAGCCACCTTGCCTCCAGCACCCCCTCATTCACTCAACAAATACGGCTGGGCCTCATGTGGGCTCAAGGGGACAGCAACAGCCACACAAGTGCAGCCTGAGGGGACACAGGGAGGGAGAGGAGAAAGAGGAGGGGAAGCACCAAAAGGGTGGGGAGTGGCGTAAGACTGGGAGAGCCAGGCATGGTGGCGGTGGCACACACCTATTATGCCAGCATGCAACAGGCACTGTGGAAGCACCCTCTGACGAGGACTGCCCTCCAGCCGCTGAGGGTGCCATCCCAGGAAGCAAGGCCCAGCTGAGCCTCACACCAAGGCTAAGGATGTCAGAGGTGGGAGCCAGGACCAGCACACTGGGCCCAGGCCAGAATGGGAAAGAATGAAAAGGGGAGTTGTCAGGGCACTCTGGTGAGTGAACAGGGATCCTCCACCCACCCAGATCTGCAGCTTGATCCTCTTGTCGTTGCGGTAGATAGTCTTGACCTTGAAGTCAATGCCCACGGTGCTGACGAAGGCAGGTGTGAAGGAATCGTCAGCGTAGCGGAAGAGGAAGGACGTCTTCCCCACGCTGCTGTTGCCAATGATCAGGATCTTGAACATGTAGTCAAAGTTCTGGTCTGAGGACTCTTTCTGCCCATAGCGAGAGTCTGTGGCAGACGCCATCTGGGGACGCAAAGAGACCGTGTGAGGGGGACTCCAGCATCCCCATCGACCACGCTGGGAGGGCTGTGGGGTGCAGCCTGCCCTAACCCTGCAGGGAGCCCAGTATTCATGGGACTCCACGGCACTCTTCACCATGACCTTGAAAGGTTTGCAAGGTGGGGTTTAAGGAGTTGTGAGCAGGGACACCACTGCACCCCAGATGCGACTGTGACTCTAAACCTGGCAGAGCGTAGGACTGGGACGTGCCAGCCCCACTAGCTGCTCCTGGCCCAGGGAAGGTGTGCACCAGAGCCCACAGCCACCTGGCCCCAAGCCGCTGGGCTCAGAGCTCGCACTGAGGCCGCTGCACCACGTGACAGGCGGGGGCGGGGTATGCGCGACTCACGTGCAGCTCGCACCACTCGCACCCGCACAAGCTCTGCAGACACGAGTGTACGAACACCCAAGGCCGCAAAGGGCGGAGACACACTTGTCTACATATCAGCCTGTGCACGGGTACGTGCAGACCCACCGAGGCACCCAGCTCCCTGCACCCACCCGGACGCGGAGCTCTGCACACGGCCGAGCACGCCCCTGCACCATCCACGCGCTTCCCTGCACACTGTGCGGCGGGCGCACACCGGGGCTCAGACCCCGGCCAGATTACCTAGGAAGGCCCAGGTTCACGCACAAGTGTGCACAGCCCCGGCACAGGCGCGAACGCGCACGCAGCAGCCTTCCGCGCGCACCCAGGCCCGCCGGCGCGCCCTCCCCTCCCCCTCCGCCGCAGCGCTGGGCGGAGGTGCGGGGGGAGCACGCTGGGGGCGCTGGTGCGCGTGGGGACGCCCGGGACCCCGACCCCGCAGCGCGTGCCCGCCTTGTCCCCCACCCGCGCCGCGTCCCTGCCGCAGTCAAACGAAGGTTAAGTGGGCCCAAGCCGGGGCGCGCGGCCGTCGGAGCTCACCTCGCCTTACACCCAGGTGGCAGCGACCGAGCAGCGGGGAATTCTCCGGTGGCGGCGGCGACAGACCCTCCGAGCTGGCGTGGGGCTGCGCGACAGCAGCGGTGGCGTGCGGACACAGCTTGGCCCCTGCAGTCCGCGGTGACGTCCTGCAAAGAGCGGGGCGGGGCCGCACCTGCAGACGCGGCGTGACGCCACTGGGGCGGGGCCTAACATGCAAATAACTGTGACGCCATTTGGAGGCGGAACCTCTTCCAGACGCAAGGCCGGGGCAGGCTTCCAGAGAAGGAAGAGGCGGAGCTGTCGCGCAGATTGACGGTGGAAGGGGCGTGGTAATGCTTGTGAACGCCCATAAGAGGGTGGTCCCAGATCTCGCTCCGCCTCTGTCCTCCGGGGTGAGGCTACCACAAGGCTTTTCATTGGTTTAAGTACTCGAGCGACTGGCAAATTAGCCAATCAGACACTATAAACTCCCTCGTCTTGTTCAAGGGTGGTTCTCAACTGTTTGAAGGGCCGAGAGGCGGAGGTCTCGCCTGAGTCCAGTGTTTGGGGTACTGCTTCCTTCCCCACAGCTGGCACCCCAGGTCTACGTCTCTTGTAGCCCCGGCCTCGTCCAAGGTGCAGGGACTCCTCATCAAACGCCCCCTACATCTTCAGAAATGGAGAACTAGACTGGGGGAGCTGATGGGTCCATGCCCTACCCCAATATTTCGGGCTGAAATAAGAGGAAAGAGGGGTCGAGAGGGCCCCATCCAGTTCTTAATGTGTAACACCCCAAAATATGGGGGCTGGCAGAGATCTCACCCTTCCCGTGTCTGAAATTGTAAGGAGCAGAGGAACGAAGATCAGGACAGGCCCAGCCGCGCTGGCCCCCAGAAAGGAGAGGGGGATGGGGCGCCCCCAACTCTCCTTCCCTGCCCCGCCCCTTCACCCAGGAAAACCAGAGGAAGTCGAGATAGAGAAGCGTCCTGTGTCCCAAACCCCCAAAGACGGAAAAGGAATGCGAAGGAGCCTGGACTGCTGGCCGCGAGACTCCACGCGTGGTCCCGAAACCTCGAGGAAAACGTCGGACTGTGGGAGCAGAGACCCCAGGACCGCAACCCTCCCGCGGCTCGGAATGCCCCTCCCGCATTTGCAGCACAGCAGCAGACACCGGAGCGCCATCCCTGGGCCCCCGCCCTAAGCAACCGGCCTGGGCCGTCTGCTGGTAGACAGCTGCCGGCTATGGGGGCGCCGCGCCAGGAATAGCTGCGCCAGGGCCAGGCGTGGAGCGCCTACCACACCCCGCCCCGCGCGTGGGGCTGGTTCTTTTCTCAGTGTGACCCGTTTATCTCCCTCCCCCCCCCCACCCCACCGCGGAGGACGGGGCAAATTCAGAAAAACAAAACATAAATAGCAGCTATGTGCGCTTCCCAGATGGGGGTCCGGGCCTTGGCGGGAGGGGGGTGGGGGGGTGGCACTGAGTCAGGCGGCTGCTAGCACGGGCACCTGCTTCTGTTTTGTTTAAAAATAAAAATGACAGCCTGCGCGTGATGACTGAGTAACTGTGGCCGCTCGGGAGGCTGAGGCAGGCGGGTTGCGGATGGAGGCCCTGCACGCGTAGCGTGGAAGACCATCTGCAAGTAAAACCGTGAAAGGGGCTAGCAGTATGGCTCAGTACGCAAGGGGTTGAACCCTCAGTGCCACAAAAAAAAAAAAAAAAAAATTGTTTTTTGTTTTTTGTAGGAAAATTTATTGGAGAAAAGGAATGGGGACTAGGAAACGCTCTTGAGACGCACGGGTCCTGAATGGGTTGCGCCCAAAATACTTTTTTTATTAATCATGCTAATCTATCCACTATCCATCTGTGAGCTGTACCGCGGCAGGGTCCGCGGTACCATGCATGGGCGCATAAATGTGGACTTCGGTCCTGGAGGTGAGGGAGGAGCTCAAGGCAAGAGAAAATACGGTTTCTGCGGTTGGTTAGGTGGATTTTAAACACAGGAAGGTGAGACGCTGCGGGAGGCTCGTGTCCACGCCTTTGGGCCTCTGTCCTTTGCAGCGGACACGCGTCACCTCTCCGGACAAGGGCGGGGACACACCGCACGCACCGCACACCCCGGGCTCTGTCTTCTCAACACTGGTGAGGAACTGGCCCAAGTTGGCGCCCTGGGCGGCCTTTGTTTTTTCCGGGCGGAACCTCAGCGTCAGTGCTGATGAGGACGAGAAGCCGCGGTTATCATAATATTTATGATCAAAGCCAGCTGTTCCCCGAGCGCGGCCGCTGGATGACGCGCATCGTGCGGGTATTTCCGGGCCTCGCAGCACTCAAGGCCGTCCAGGGCTCGAACTCAGCCTCGCGCAACTGCGCTCCCCGAGGCCGCCACCAGGGGGCGCTGTTGGCCAACATTGGCTCCTGGATGCTCCGGTCTTGGCAGATAGAGGGCAGTTGTGCACCTCGATTGGCCCACTCGTCAAATAGGCCTTTGGGGCAGGGTCGGTGCCCACGAGGCCAGTGTCGTGCCATTGTGTTGCTAAGTAGCCCAGGCTGGCCTTAAAATCACCATCCTCCTGCCTCAGCCTCCTGAGCTGAGACTCTGGATACCTCGCAGCCTCTGGCTGGGGCACCAGTATTCAACAGAGGCTGTCTTCAAGCCTACAGAACTTACTGAGCTGCAGAGAAATGCCCAACAGCTCCAAATCGCCATGGCCTTTCCAGCAGGTCACCGACACCATCCGCTCAACCAAAGTCCAGGCAAGGCCTGGGATCGGGCTGCTGGAGGGGAAACTGAGGCCCAGACGCAGCTGCCGTTGGCCAGAAAACCCTTGGAGCGCCTGAGTCAGCCCGAGCAAGGGGATGAACTGCTCGCGGGGTGGGCGGGAGCTTGGTGGCCCTGTCACTGTTAGCGAGGGAGGCCGGCAGGCGGCGTGCAATCCCAATCCCTGCAGGCCAAGCGCTTGCCTAGCAAGGCTGTGGGCACCCCTAGGACTGCAGAGAGGAAGGGAGGGGGGACGGATGGAGGTGTGGGGGAGGGAAGAGAGGAGAAGGGAAGCAGGCAGCCGCAAGGACGGCTGAGGCAGGAGGATCCCACGCATGCATCTAGCCCAGCAACTTCGCAGTTTAAGGAGACCCCCATCTCAGGACAACGAAATGGGCTGGGGTTAAGCTCTCTGTGCAAGCCTTGAGCTCAGAACCCAAAATGCCCAACGGAAGAAAAAAGAAAGCAAGGTGGCAACTGAGATGGCTGCTGGGGAAGGTGGTCCAGAAAAGTCCACCCGGGGCTGCCAGAGACCTGGCACTGGGCTTCCCAAGCCCCTCCGGGGCTGGTTCCATTTCCCAGAAGCTCCCGGGGCTGGGAGGGGCTCAGGCCCTCGCTGGCTGGATCGGGGATCACTTAAGCACACGGGGCGTCTGCAGCCACCCCTGCCTCCTCCTCTGCTTCCTCCAGCGCTAGCTCAAACTGGAACCTGGGGGGAGCCCCCCGCTCAGAGCCGCCGGTGTCCAAGGGGCTCCGGGGGACCCTGCTGTGGTACCATGATCTGTTATCCTCCAGCGTATCCAGCAGGTCCTGAGCGTCCGGGTGGACCAGGTCAGCCCATGTCTCCCACAGAGGGTGGGCGATGTAGTCGATGAAGCCCACCTGCAAGTGGCACAGGGAGGGTGAGGGGCAGGCCGTGAGCCACGCGTGCACCACCCTGGCGCAGGTGCACTTGGCCACAGTTCCTGCAGCTGCTCAGTTTCCTTTCCCAGCTCCTATTGAGCCTGCAAAACCCTCCTCGTAGAACTCACTGTTGAAATTCAGAGGGGCTGGGGAGATAGCTCCGAGGCACAAGTGCCTGCTGGGCAAGTGCAAGGTCGTGAGTTCGAACCCTGGTCCCACAAAAAAAAAAAAAAAAAAAAAAAGAAAAGAAATTCAGTGGGAGCTCAGAGGCAGAGTGTCCACTAAGCCTGAGTGAGGAGGACCTGGATGGCACACCTGGGACTTTTCCACCGAGGCTGTGTGCTTGTCACACATGGGGCTGACATCCAGACCGGACTCACGCTCGAGGTCCCCCTGCCGGAAGAACTCAGCCATGATGCGGTCAGTCCACTGGCGGTACAGGGGCAGAGGCTTGGTAGGATTGCTTAGGTCAGCACAGTGGACCAGGTTCTGCAGGACCTGTGGGGACAGAGGCTCGCAGCCCTGGCCCATCCCAGCCCTCACCCCCATGTCCCAGAGGAGAAACCGAGGCACGCGTGGGAGTCTCCTGGCACCTGGATGCGGTCGACGTAGGTGTCCAGCAGCAGGACGCCCAGGCTCGTCACCTTCTTGGTCTCCACCATGGTCTTGAGGTCGGCCAACAGGTTCATGTGCCTCGACATGTCGGTGGCCAGCACCTGAGCACACCAAGGTCAGGGGCGAGGGCCTGGCCCTGGCCACCAGGACCTTCCCTGGGGACACGAAGCCAGGCGACAACGCCCACCAGGGGACTGGTGATTCGTGGCGAAGGCCTTGGCACTGGCGGGGTGGGGGTGTGAGCGCTGATGAGTAAGCCCCTGCCCGGCCTCACCAGGTCAATCACCATCCTGCGCAGACTCTGCCACTGCTTGGCACTGAGGTTTTGGAAGATGTCACAGTTCTCGCCCTGCAGTAGCTTGAAGCCCACTGCCAGGTGGTGGCTCTCCAGCACCGAGATGTCATTGTACATCAGTGCCAGCTCCGACTCTGTGGAAAGCCAGGAGCGTCAAACCCTGCTCCACCCAAAGGCAGCTTGTCCAACTCTTAAGAGAACTCCTACCCATACTTGGAAGGCCCACCTGAAAACGCCTACTCCTCCCCAAAGTCACCCAGGACCCTCAGCCTAATCTGACTGTGCAGAGAGGGCAGTGTTTCACTCAGCTCTATCCACCTAGCAGCGCGTGAAAAAAGAGGACCAGGCCCACGGCCCCCCACCCGCACCCCAACTCACTGGTGTTGATCAGAAACTGGTTGGAGACCCCAGGGTGGTCCACGTCGTGGATGGCGCTGGCGAAGACGGCAGCCAGAACCTCCAGGTCCGTGAACACTGCCTGCGCAGTTGCAGGCCGTGAGGGCGGGGCGGGCTCTGGCCCCGCCCACCTGCCACGAGCCCCGTCCCTGCCTACCGCGAGGGGCGGTACCTGGAGCGCGGGAGTGGCCAGTAGCACATGCGCAGACTGCGCCACATCAGCAGCGTGCAGGCTGTTGTGATAGGCTACATCCGCGTGGTAGTGACCCTCCAGCGTCAACAGGTAGGTGGCCAGTGTGTCAACCGGGATCTGGAATGTCTTCAGCAGGTTCCGCTCCTGGCCCATCACAGGCCCTCAGCCCTTGAGGCTCCAGAGCATGTTGCTTCTATTTGGTGCCTCTTCTGAACTCTTACACAGCCTTCAAAACCCTCTGCTGCCAGATGCCCTCCCATGCTCTCTCCTGAGCTCCTTCATTCTCTAACCTCTTCTACTCCACTTCCCACTCCAGGACTATTTTCTCCAGGACTCAGGGCTCTTTTTAGAGCCAGGCCCAGGACTGAGGTTTGTAGACAATGTACTATTCAACCTAGTGAGCTCTTATGCATCCTTCATTACCCTACTCAAAATATCCCATTCAAGAACATCAGGGAAGCTAGGAAGAGTGCGTGTCCCTGAGGTGTTGGTGGGAAGAGCTGAAGGAAGCCCTAGGGTGTGCAAAGTGCAAGCATTACCTGGAAGATGCTGAACAGGATGGCTGTCAGGGGCCGGTTCCCACTTAGCTCGGCCACCCTGAACACGTCCAGGCCCCACTTGCTGGTGTCTTCCAGCTCCTGAAATGTGACCGCCAACGGCTCCAGCAGAGCTGCCTAGCGCACAGGGCCCACCCCGCCGTTCCTTGGCCCACCTTTGCCAGCTGCCCCTCCTGGTCTGTCTCCACCCCAAAGCGCGGCACAGTGGCTGAAGCCAGGCCAGGCCGGGGGAGTACGCGGAGGGCTGGGATCTCGGCCAGAGGCTTCCGGGGCAGCTCCACGTCCGCGTGCTGGTCTGCGGGAGGCGGGGGCTTAGCGGGGCCTTAGCCCCAACCTTTCTGGGTTGTCGCTGGAGCCCCGCCCTGCCCTCTCCTGGGCGGGGCTGGTTTCCATGCGCTAAGGCCAGGTGTGGCTCTTGGAGCCCGGTGTTCTTTCCATCGCCCAGGCTCAGGACCTGCGCCTCTGGTACCCTCCAACGGCAAACTTCTCCTCATACCTCAGAGCCCCAGCTGTCGAGCACTGTCCACCCAAAAATAGCCCGTTCCTCCGTAGCTCACCCAAGAAGGTCCGGGAGATGTACTCGGACACCTGGTTCCCAGAACGGCTGGTTTCCGACAAGTGGGTCAGCTCTCGGTTCAGCATGCGCTTGAACTGTGGGCGACCAGGGGACAGTGAGGACCGGGTGCAGCGGCTGGGTGGGGGTGGGGGAACGGGTACCCCGCTCACCTTGGTGGAGGCCATGTCGCCCACCGAATGCCCTGTGTGCAGCGCCTCCAGCTGGTCGAGGCACCAGTCCAGCTCTGCCAGGGTCTCCAGAGCCAGCCGCTGGGCCGCCTCCTCTGCGGGCCAAGCCCCTCAGCGCTGAGCCTGGCCCTGCCCGGCCAGCCCCACCCCAGTGTTTGTCCCTGAGCCCGGCCCAGCCCCCTGGGTGTGAGGTGTAGGTGTGTGTAGTGGGGCCTGGGTAGCAAAGGCCAGGGGGACACCGAAGGAGGGGAGGGGTGACAGCCCCTCCTGGGGTTCAGGTCACAGTGAGCAGGGCAGGGCTGGCCCTGGGGGAGGCTGGGGTCAATGATTTACCTGCAGCTGGAGGGGGCTGGCTGCTAACTTCAGGGCTAGACACAGGCACTGGCCTGTGGCAACAGGAGGGGAGATCAGGGAGGGCCCCCAGGCCCAGCCCCCGCCCCAGGCAGCCGACCCCACCCCACAACAACAGGCCCATACCAAGTCCCCCACAAAACAATCAGGCCCCGCCCCAAAGTGCACGGACCACCTCCTGTGCATTGAGACCCTGCCCCCAATTCACTAAGCCCCGCCCCAGTCACCAGGCCCAGCCTCCAGTCACCAGGCCTGGAAGCCCCAGGCTCTGCCTGCCCACCCCCTTTTCTCTTTTCTCTGTGTCCTATTCACTCTCTTTTCTGGGATTTTGGGTGTACTGAGGATGGAAACTAGGGCTTGGATTTACACTGAAATACATCCCAGTGGTGGTGCATGCCTGTAATCCCAACACTTGGGAGGCTGAGGCAGGAGGGTTGATGTGAGTTCGAGACCAGCCTGGGCGACAAAAGTGAACTCAAAGCCAGCCTGAACTGCATAGCGAGACCCTGTCCCATGGGGCTGGGGAGACAGCTCTGTGGCACTAGCGCCTGCCTGGCAAGTGCAGGATTATTAGTTCAAACCCCAGTTCTGCATAAATAAATAAATAAATAAATTAATAAATTTTTTAAAAGACCAAAAAAAAGGGGGCTGGGGAGATAGCTCCGAGGCACAAGTGCCTGCTGGGCAAGTGCAAGGTCGTGAGTTTGAACCCTGGTCCCACAAAAAAAAAAAAAAAAGACAAAAAAAAAAAGTCCCAGCCCGTACAGGCCCTTGCACTTGCCAGGCAGGCGCTTATTCTACTGAGCTGTCTAGTCTTGGCTAGTCTTGGTCTCACTATGTAGCCCAGGCTGCCCTCTAACTCCTGGTGATCTTCCTGCCTCAGCCTCCCCAGTGCTACAATCACAGGCGTGCGTCCCCATGCCTGGCTCCAAGTTGGACTTAGAGTCGTGGTCCTCCTGTCTCAGCCTCCCAAGTGCAGGTAGGCGCCACCACGCAGCCCTGCAGATGGCACATCTTCTGGGAAGATCCCAGTGAGTCCCAGCCCAGCCCCCACCACCCCCTCTACCCTGCCGCCTACCCGATGGCTCCGAGACCTTGGCCCTGGGTAAGCAATGCCACGTTGGCACGCACAGTCCGCAGACTAGCCAGGACCTGCGGGAAGCAGGGTCAGTGGAGAAGGGGCCGCACCACCCAGGCCTCCCCGCAGGATGCAGGGTGACACCCACCTGGGCAAAGGGTGTCACGATCAGATCTTCTCCATGTCTGCAGGGAGAGGGCAATCAGGGACAGCCAGGGCCTCTTAGCAGACCCCCCCAGGGACCCCATGGCCATCCCTGGTCATGTTCAGTGTCTCATAAACAGGAAAAACCTCAGAGCCAAGGGCCTGAGCAGGCTCAGCAGAATCAGGACAGAAGTCATTATTTCTTTAAAAAAAAAAAAAAAGGCCGGCGAGATGGCTCAGCAGTCTAAAGTGCCTGCTTAGGTAAGCTTAGGCAACCACAGGGACTGCGGTTCAATCCCCAGCACCACATGCTGTGCCAGCCCCCCCCCCAAGGCTGAGCCTGCCATAAAGAAAAACAGTAGTTATTTCTGTCTTCATTATGGCCACCAGGGGGCTCAACTCTGTACACTGGTTTGCTTACTCTAATATATCCAGGTTGCCACTCCCACCTCAAAGCAGGCCAAGACCAAGCAAATAATGCCCACTGATACAATGAGCTGCGCACTTGACGGAATAAATTAGCTGCCTGACAAACTCCTACTTAAACTGGAAAGCCTACTTCAGAAGGTGTCTTGTAGGACTTTCCTGAATGGAATAATGGAAAGAAGGGAAAGAAAAAAAAAGTGTAGGAAGGGGTGTCCCAGCAGCCCCTACTCACAGGTCGCTGCCCGCGGAGGAGTTCCGAGACATGGTCTTCGGCGACAGTTCATAGTCGCTGTCTGACCGGTACAGGAAGGACTCCCGCCGCTGGCCGTGTGAGCCCAAGGCCTGGGTGGCCCTGCCGCCCGAAGGCCCATTGTCCAGATCAAAGCTAGAGGCAGAGGGAAGAGATGGCTGTTGGCCGTCACAGACCGGGTGTCCTGCAGCTGGGGGTGCCTTGTGGCGGCTTCGCAGTTCACTGGGTGCAGGTGGTCTGCGAGGCTGGCTTTGGCTATCTGGCCCAGCTCAGATGCCCCTAAGCGGTCCCTGTAGCTCTCTGGACCGACACTGCCCCATGTCTAAGCGAGCCTGTCAAACTCCATCCCTAAGGGCTTTTAGGGAAAGTTCGGTGGCCCTGTGCGGATTAGGTCCACAGGCTGGAAAGGGCGGAGCCAGTTCGGCCCCACCCCGGGCGCCCGGCCACGCCCCAAGAAAGTTCGGCCACGCCCCGGACGCCCAGCCACGCCCTCAGATCGCGGTTCCAACGCAGGCTCTGGCTCCTTCCACCCCCGACCTTTGCACAGGCTGAGGGTCCCGGCTGGCCCCGCCTTTGCATTGTCCAGCTGCCCCACACCTGCTCCGTTCAGCCCCCGCAAGCCTAGTCTCTCCAGTCCCAGCTCGATTGGTGGGGGAAAACTATATCCTTCTTCTTGGGGCCAGAGCGAGAATGTGGGGCAAGGATTAGGGAGCCGGAGTGTGGGTGGAAACTCCGGAGGGTCACGGGGTGGTCGCGAACGGGAGACAATCCTCCTGCCTCAGCCGCCCGAGTGCTGTGTGCTGGGATCGCAAGTGTGCGCCCCCGTGCCCTGCTGAGTCCTTGGTTTTTGAGAGGGCGTGGGCCGAGACAGCAGAGACAGGAATCGGGACCGTGCAAGAAGTGGGGCTGCTGGCTGACAGCCAGTGTCCATTAGGCCCGCTGTGACCTTGCCAAAGGTGACAGAGGAGCGAGAGGCTGCAGGCAGGGGCAGCCTGCCCCGTTGGGCGCAGGCAGGAATGAGGCCGCGTCTCCCTGAGGTCTGGTCACACTGAACTGGACCCATCCTGTCGTGTCGGCAGGGACGAGTTCGGCCAGTTTCGGCTGCTTGCGACAGCACTTGTTGGGCTCGGGTGAGTTCGTGCTTCTTCGGTTACATCCGGCCAGGCTAGGCCGGCTTCGGAGTAGCATTAAGCCTGGGTCTGTATATTCGGCTTCCTCCGGCCTCGCTCGGGAAGCTTCGGCTCCACTCGGTCTGTTCCGCCTAGCTGCTTCGGGTTCCGTGTTGCCTCCTGGGGGGAGTTTATTAACCCTTCCCTGCCCTGGAAGGCGCGTCCGGGTGGGCGTGGGCTGGGGGAGCTAGGGAACCCCAAAATTGCCCTGCAGATCGACTCCTCCCCTTCTCTCATCTCTTCCCAATGTTTACAAGAAAATGCAAGTAAGGGCCGGCCAAATAGCTCAGCGGATTAAAGCAGGGGCTGGAGGGTGCTGTGGAGATAGTTCCGAGGCACAAGTGCCTGCTGGGCAAGTGCAAGGTCGTGAGTTTGAACCCCAGTCCCACAAAATAAATTTTAAAAAATAAATAAATAAAGCAGGGGCTGGGATTTGATTTGGGGTCTGCTGTGCTGGCCCTGCCCCGGGGGCGTGCAGAGACCGCAATTGAGACTGGGCATGGTGGCGTCTGCCTATAATCCCAGCTCTTGAGAGGCTGTGAACAGGCGAATCACTACGAGTTCGACCTAGTAGTGAGACCCTGAACACCCTATACTCCCTTCCCTAAAATGCAAAAATAAATAAGAAAATAAAAAGAAAGAAAGAAAATGCATGTAGTCACAAATACAGAAACTGATGCTAAGGGCGGCCGAGGGTACTGGGTTCGAATCCAATCCCAGGCAGTAAGGGTTAAGGGCCATACTGGATTTTCCAGGGCACAGGGGTCCTGTTTTTCTTTCTATTCTAAATTTAGCCTGAGCAGCAGTGGGGTCAGGATTTGTCCATGACGCGGACAACCGGGGGTGAGGCCACCCTGGCTGAGAATGCGCAGCAGTTCATTGGCCAGGTGGGTAAACTGAGGCAGGAGACCCTGTGGTCTCCCGCCTTGGAGCTGAGCTTGGACCCAGCCTGTGGCAGACCCGCCCTCATACTAAGCTTCGGGTCCCCTGAGTGTCTCCCAGGTGCCCCTATGCCAAAACACAACCCTTGGAAGGCACTTGGAAGCCCCCTGCACCCTATATTCAGGCAGAAGTCATGTCCACCCCTCCCCCAGCTGCCACTGTCTGTGTGACCCTACGGCAGGGATCTCCTCTTCCTCAGTTTCCCCATGGGCCCAGCGAAGAGCCAAAAACATCAGGACAGCTGAGTTAGCTGAGGCCTAAAGTCGGCGGCTTCCGTCAATCCAGAGAAACAGAGTCACAGAGTCAACTGCACCTTCTGCCAAGATGGGAAAACTGAGGCACGGCGCTACTTGCCGCTGCCAAAGTATAAATCTGACCCAAGTGAACTCAGGTGCCAACCGCACCCCAGCCCCTGCCCCCAGTCGCCACGGTAAAGCTGCTTCTGAAGGTGGGACTTGAATGCAGAGCTGTAGCTTCATCCTTAGACCGGGGCCTGGCTGAGTGGACCTGCAGACTCTGAGTCATGCTTGCCCTACGTGTCCCCATGACGTGGGCTCCTCCCAGGGACACCTAGGGATCGGCCCTGCCCTAGGCCCCAGGGACACCCCTCCTCCTGTGGAGACTGCAGGCCCTAGAGGAGACGTGAGCCTTGGACAGTCCTGCTCCGCAGCACAGCTGGGAGGGGACGCGCCTAGTCCCCTGGGTGTGTCGCACTGGGCGGAGGGAGACCGAGGCAGCTTCAGCCTTCGAAGGCAGAGGGCATGGGAACAGGGTGCGCGTGGGGTCCACCCGCCCTGTCCAGCAGTCCCAGCACCCAGTGTCCCGTCGGGGACGGTGCAGCGCCACCGACCCACCCTCACCAGAGCGGATGCGCCACCGTGAAGCGACGCTGCAGGCGGATGCTCTGGTTCACCAGCAGCTTCCTGAAGAGCCCGGGGGAGCTGCACGGGGACCCCCGAGGGGACCCGGGGGCCGCGGCTGGTGCAGCGGGGCCCTGCATGACCAGGGCGCGAAGGACGAAGGCTGGACGACGACGCCGGGACGCGGGAACTTTTGTGGTCAGCCAGGGGGCGGGGCCGGGGGAGTGCGGAGGGGCCGCCCCGCCTCCCCCCCCCACACTGCCTGAGGACCCGGACGGGGAAACTGAGGCACCGGGCCAGCTGCCGCTGCTCTGACGCCACCTCTGCAGCGCGCACTCCCCAAGCCGTGAGGTCACCCCTCGCCTGGGGCCTCCAGGCCCCCTGCATGTTTCAGGAAGAAGAAACCCCCAAGCCCACCCACCATCTGCTCTCTGCCAGGTGAGGGAACTAAGTCCCGGCGCGAGGAGGACCCACACAGACCCCCTTGCAGGCCGGCGGTCTCGGATCCGGCTCCCCGCCCACCCCCACTTCCCCGGCGGCCCCCACCTGGGCTGACATTGCCCAGACCCCGTCCAGGACAAACATCCGCTGCGTCTGCCCTGCCTTGCCTCCTCCTGCACCAGCCCTGCCTGCCCTGGAGAGCCGCTCAGGCCTGGGTGGAGGATTCTGGGACGCTGGGTCTACCCACATTGCCCGCTGCACACCACGGGAAACCGAGTCCCGGGTCGTGCTGGGCACAGAAAGCCCACCCCAGCCCCCCCCCATTTCTTAGGAATCTCAGCAAACCTCAGCCGCTGGCCCACACTAGGAACAAGACTGAGCCCCTGAGCTACGGGACAAGGGGCACATAACGCTCCAGGAGGGTCGTCTCTGGCCTGGCCCAGAGCCCCTTTGCACCAACAGGAAGCTCCAAAGCCAGACACCTGGTGAGACCCCCAATCTCCCTGTCCCCAAGACAGAAATACCATCTGTCACTCCCAGGCCAGACCTAAGAATAGCTGCTCCCAGGGGACAGAGGCCGTCAGGATCTGCCTGGTGAGACACTGGCCCTAGAGGCCAATGGGAGGGGCCCCATGGTCCTTCGTCCCCAGAGGGAAACTGAGGCCAGGGCCATTTTTTTCAGGTGGGAGGGGAACACAGTGTGCTCAGTTCTTCCAGCACCTGGCTGAGGTGGAGGGCGGCAACCAGCCCAGAGTCCCGCGCGGGGCCTGGCAGGAGAGATCCCGGAGCCAGGGCCCTAGTGGTTGGCCCTCTGCAGTCCCTGAGCCGGACCTGCCTTAGCACTTGGGCAGTTGTGCTCTTAATGTTTTCTTAGGAGGTCACATTTAAAATATTTCATTAAGAAGCTGTGGGTGTGAGCTGTGGGTGGTGGCGCACGCCTGTAATCCCAGCACTTGGGAGGCTGAGGCAGGAGGATCAGTGCGAGTTCAAGACCAGCCTGGGCCACAAAAATTAACTCAAGGCTAGCCTGAACAGCACAGTGAGACTCTGACTTAAAAACACCAAAAATTAAAAAAAAAATCATTAAGACTTGACTGAACCATGATTAATAGCTTTAGTGATAGAGTG
This sequence comes from Myocastor coypus, assembly GCA_004027025.1. Taxonomy (NCBI): domain Eukaryota; kingdom Metazoa; phylum Chordata; class Mammalia; order Rodentia; family Myocastoridae; genus Myocastor; species Myocastor coypus. The sequence goes on from PVJA010024304.1 coordinate 21,384, forward strand.
ATAGAGACCCAGCTGTAGAGGGGGGAGGCCAGAGCCTGGACACAGCGCACCCAACCTGATGCGCCGCACTTGGGAGGCCCCAGCCCAGCCGGGAGAGGGATGGAGCCGAAAGAGGGGGCACAGGCCCGCCCTAGCTCTGCCCTTGTGTTCCAAATGGCCGAGGAGGTGCCCCAAAGCCTGCAGGGACCTCGCCGCGCTGCTGCCCTGATTTCCCCATTTTGACTGTTCTTTCTCTGGGTAGGCTCTTTTCTCCTCAGCTACCTGAGGCTCCAGCAAAAAGGGAGGTAGGCACCTTGGCTGCCTTTCTTTCTCTGAGGGGAGGATCGAGTCAAGGATGGGACTGAATCTGGGTGACACCTCCCGGAGGCCCTGGGCTGCCACTCTCCACCCTTTCCCTCTAGCTCCCTACGTGTGAGCTGCGGTAGCATGCCTCCCCACCACCACAGCATGTGGCTCCTCCAAGACTGAGGCTGCTACTGCACACATTCTGTTCCTCCTCCTCGGCACACCCTTCCCAGTACTCCCAGCCCACCTCTCCCATCCTCCAGGATGAGCCTCACACCTGGTCTTCAACTTGGATTTCCCAGGGTTCCCCTGGAGGGTCACCCCTGCCCCCACCCATGCATGCCTGCCCACAGGCTGACTTCAGCACTGCTCTGGCCCAGAACCAGCCCTGCCACGCCTGCCTTCCAGAGCATGCTCAACTACCCCCCCACACCAGCCCGCCCCAATAGTCTGTTCCTTCTTGAAAACGGAAAATCCTGAGTCACCAGGAGGGAGGGCAGGGGCCAGGCCCTGCAGCACTGGGGAGAGCGCCACAGCTCCCTTTGGGGCCTGGATGGCCAGGTACGCCCTAGGGCCAGGTTTGATCAAGTGAGAAACTCATTGTCCCGGGTGGGCCCAAGCCCAGAAAAGATCTGACAGAGAGAAGTCATTCACTTGTTACACATCCTGGACAGGAACCTGGGGCCTGGTGCAGCCTGAGGCCCCTCCAGCCCAAAGGCCTGCGGCCCGACGGTTGCTGGACCCTCCTCCTTGGGCTGAGCTCCCACCCAGCCGCAGGAATACTGTCCATCTCTGTCTTTTTTTTTTTTTGTGGGACCAGGGTTCGAACTCACAACCTTGCACTTGCCCAGCAGGCACTTGTGCCTCGGAGCTATCTCCCCAGCCCGTTTTTTTTTTTTTTTGGGGGGGGGTTCTGAGACAGTGCCTCGCTATGCAGTAGCCCAGGCTGGTATCCAACTCACACCGATCTTCCTGCCTCAGCCTCCCGAGTGCTGGTGTTATAGACGTGCACCACCATAGAAGGATAGGCGTAGCTTTCGCCTACAGAGCCGCCCATGCAGGGCAGCCGGGACCCCTGCCCTCCAACACTGGCCCCGCCCACTGTTGAGACCCCCCCACCCAATCCCTCCTCTTCTGATCAGGCCCCGCCCTACTACCCGGGTGCCCGCCCCTCATACCAGGCCCCGCCCCTCATGCAGGCTCCGCCCTTCGTGCCAAGCCCCGCCCACCTACCGCTGCCGGAAGGAGATTGGCCAGGAGCGCTGCGTGGTCCCGAGCCCCGGCCGCATGCTCTGGGCAGGGTCGCAGCAGCCCGAAGGGTTGTCGGGGTTGGAGTGGCAGCGCTGCTGGATGCGGATGGGGCGCCGGGGCTGGCGCCACAGATGCTTTGGGGGCCTGGGTGAGCCCTGGCGTCTGCGCTCCTGGCCAGGTCTGCTGGAGGCCTCCACGCCGTTGGCGACCCCCGGGGAGGCCATGACCAGGCTGTCCCCTGCAGCCCCGAGCTGTCCCAGGAGCCAACGCCCGGGCGGAGAGAGGACATGAGTGGGAGCCACGGGGGATTGGCGCGGAGCTGCAGGGCGATGGGAGGTCAGGACGGGGACCCCAGGGCCTACCACCTCCCTGTCGTCTTTAGGGCCAGATGGGGGCCACGACAGGGACCAGCTGTGTCCCCAGGCGCTGTCCCCCTGGAGGTGCTGAAAGCAGGGCACACCGGCCGGGGTGACCCGGGGCGAGGAGCTGTCCGCGCCCCGTGGTGCTGACACGGGGGATTGCACTCGACTCCCCGAAATCTTGGCCAGTGAGAGCGACCTGGGGAGGTCTGGGTTGGGTCCCCGCAGCTCTAGAAGGCCCTAAACGCCCTTCCACATGAGGCAGGGATCCTAGAGAACAGGGAACCTGGGCGGCACCCGGAGAACCCCTGGGGACAGGCGGAGAGGCGGACTCAGTTTCCCCTAACGAACTGCCCAGGGACCTCACTCGGACCACCACTCCACAGCCAGCACGTGAGGAGGGGCGCGCGGTCGGATACCCACCTTTCTCCGGGTGGGAGCACCAGGACGTGGCCGTAGCACCGCAGAACCCCAAAATTTATAGGCTACCAGGCTCAGATGGTCCACGGAAAAGGCAGGTGCACACTGGCCCCGCGAGCCCAGGCTGCCCCCACCCCGTGCCCCTCCCCGCCCTCGTCAGAGCCAGGCTCCGCCTATGCCCCAGTGTCTCAGGGGGCTCCCAGGAAGTGGAGAACATTTTCCACCTCCAGAACAGCAGTGGTCACGGCCTGCAGGCTGGGGTGTGGGTGTGGGGTGGGAAGAGCTGGGACTTGCTATCCCTGAGGCTCTGGGTGGGGCAGGAGGACCTCAGGGGCTGCCTTGGGGTGGGACCCAGATTTTCCCAGGTCTGCCCAAAGCTGTGCTGGAGCATTTTGCATGGAGGCATGCTGTGGGGTGCACACAAAGGGCCTCCCCCATGGGTGTGTCGCACGTGCCATCCCAGCACTCTGGGAGGCTGAGGCAGGAAGATCCCAAGTGACGGTGGCACACCAGTGAATGGCATTTGTAGGCCCTTGGATCCGGGCACCTGCAGCCACTCTCCGTCCCACCCCCCTAGCAGCCCCATGGTGGCAGTGTCCCCTGCTCCGTTCCTATATTATCAGTCCCAGCCCTGGGTTGCCTACCTGGACCCAGCCCCCCAGGGTCCCCCTGGGGCCTTGGTGTGTCTCCATCCTCCCCATGCCCACGCCTGGGCCCCACAGTTCTCGGGGCTCCACCCTCGGCCCCACCCAGCTCCCCGCCATCCTTCAGCCACCTGGGTGGCTCTAGTCCCTGAGCTGCCGAGGCCTCTGAACTCTGCAGCTTCACAAGTCTGTTCCTTGCCAGGCGTGGTGGCTCATGCCTGTAATCCCAGCACTGTGGGAGGCTGAGGCAGGAGGATCAGTGCGAGTTCGAGACCAGCCTGGGCTACAAAAGTGAGCTCACGGCCAGTCTCAACTGCATAACGAGACCCTGTCTCAAAAAGACAAAAAAAACAAAAAAAAAAACAAGTCTGTTCCTCATGCGGGGCCCACCCCATCCTCCTCACCTGCCCAGCCCTGAGCCCTGGCTCTGTCCGTCCCACGGGCTCCAATGGTGAACACCACCTGGGTGCTGGGCTCCGCCTCCCCAGGGGCCCCTGGGTGGCTCCACAACTGGGGTAGCAACGGGCTCCCCGAGAGGTGCCTCCGAATGACACCGACACTGGGGGGACTCATGGGGGCTAAGCCCAAGTCCACAGGCTCCCGGACCCTCTGGGGGAGACACAGGGAGAGGGCGTGGTTAAGTTCCAGGGCTGGGCCCCTCCTGTCCCGGTCCTACTTGGTCCTGCACTCAGAAGCCCGCTGTCCTCTGCAGATCTCAGCCTCAGGTTTCAGTTCGTTAGGAAGGCTCCCAGTGGACCTCACACTCGCCACGGGCCTCCTGGCTCAGCTTCCCAAGGGCTGGGATGGCCAAGAAGTGCCACCACACCCGAGGGATGTGGCAGTGCCTGGCCCCAGGGGGCACTGAGGGAGTATTTGCCATTTACTTCCTGTACAGAACGTCCAGTGGGCATCACACACCCTGTGCACCACGCAGCTCAGGTTCTAACCATACGCACTGCAAATGACACAGGGCTACAGCTCCCGCAGTCTCAGCTACTTTGGAGACAGAGCCCTGAGGGTCTCAAGTTCAGGCCCAGCTTGGTCGATTTAGTGAGATTTTTTTTTAGAATTTTTTACTTTATTTTTTTTTCTTGTTTCAAAACCTTTATTTGTTTATTCACTCATTTTTATGGCTGGCTCAGCCCACCCTCCGAGGGCAGGGCTGGCACAGCATGTGGTGCCAGGGATCGTGGATTGAACCACGGTCCCTGAAGCCGCCCAAGGCTTTCCCAAGCAGGCGCTTTAGACCCTGAGCTATCCCGCCAGGCCCCTTCAATGAGATTTTGATTGGATAAAAATCAAGCTGAGAGTTGGGGTGGTGGTGCACGCCTGTAATCCCAGCACTTGGGAGGCTGAGGCAGGAGGATTGGTGTGAGTTTGAGACCAGCCTGGGCTACAAAAGTGAGCTCAAGGCCAGCCTGAACTGCATAGTGAGATTCTGTCTCAAAAAAGAGAAAAGGGCCCCAGCAGGATGGCTCAGTGGTCTAAAGAGCCTGCTTGGGAAAGCTTGGGCAGCTTCAGGGACTGCGGTTCGATCCCCGGCGCCACATGCTGCGCCAGCCCTGCCCTCAGGGCGGGCTGAGCCGGCCATAAAAAATGAGTGAATAAACAAACAAAGGTTCTGAAACAAGAAAAATAAAATAAATAAATAAATAAATAAATAATTCTTTTAAAAATAAAAAATAAACAAAAATTCTGAAACAAGAAAAAAAAAAAAAAAAAGGCCAGCCAGAGTACTTGGGAGGCTGAAGCAGGAGAATCTCAGGCGTTCCAGACCAGCCTGGGCTACACAGCGGAAACAAGAAAAGGACCTGTCCTTGGTGCTGACCCCAGCTCAGGGCTGGAAATTGGAACTCAGAACCTTGGGAGGCAGAGAGGGCCAGGAACCAGAGGGGACAGACATGGATGTGGAAGAGGTGGCTCTCAGAAGCGGCCATGCTTGTAAGTCTGTCCCCACCAGACTGAACATCCAAATGGCAAATAAAGGCCAAGACCTCACCTGCAGGGCCAGAGCCGGCCCAGATGTTCAGGAGGGGAGGGCGAACTGGCCCAGAGTGGCTGCTAGAACCCGACTCTCCCTGCCCTGTCATCTCAGGGCTCTGGAGTGCTCAGGCAAGAGCCTACTTGGTGGCCTGTGGCTCCCAGAGGAGCATTCCCAGCTTGCAGAGTGGAGGGCGAGGGTGCAGGTGTGGGCGCTGCGCTGGCCGGAGGAGCCAGGCGCCCTGCCCAAGGCCCTGGCCCTCTGCTACTTGGGAAGGCGCTCCCCTCCCTGGGGCGCAGGGCCTTGCCCATGTGCTTGTAGACATTGAGCAAATGCCAAGAGCCCCGGGTGGGGCTGCACGCCTGCCCAAGCTCCAGCACCCAGGAGGCTGAAGCAGGAGGGTCCCTTGAGCTCAAGGCTGGCCTGGGCTAGGTAGCCAGGCCCTGTTTCGAACACCTAGGAAGCCATGAATGGCAGCTCATGTGCTGCTGCATGCCACGTGGGCAACAGCAGTCCTCCCTCCCTCCCTCCCTCTCCTGCTGCCTTCAGGATGCCGGGCTGCCAGGAGCCGGTGGTCTCTGTTCCCCTGCCTTTGAGCCAGTGACTGCACCCGACCTCCGCACACCCTGGGGCAAACAAGCCCTTCCTCCTTTATCGGAGAGTCTCAGCTTTTTGTTGTTGTTGTTTTTATTTATTGAGGGAAACAAAGCTCCTGTCAGAGAGAGGCATAGGACGGGGTCCTGAGTGGGTGTCCCCAGGAAGCTGTCTCTTCCAGGGACTTTTTTTTAAAACTTTTTAAAAAATAATTTTATTTTATTACTATTTTTTTCTTGTTTCAGAACTTTTGTTTGTTTGTTTTTATGGCCGGCTCAGCCTGCCCTGAGGGCAGGGCTGATTGCAGCATGTGGCGCCAGGGATCGAACCGCAGTCCCTGAAGCCACCCAAGCCTTCCTAAACAGGCGCTTTAGACCACTGAGCCATCCTGCTGGGCCCCTCTTCCGGGGACTTTTATAGAGGAAAACCCTGTGGTGAGGCAGGTCTAAGGTTGTATAAGCCAAGTCATGCCTCTGTCCCGTGATCTCGGGGGAAGCTATGTGGGGGGACGGCCTCCCATGGGGAATGAATTTTAGGAACAAACGGAGGTAATGAGCAGAATGGATTTATGGAGGGAAGGAAAGCCCCTGTCCGAGAGAGGGACAGGAGAGGGCTCCCAAGTGGGTGTCCCTCGTGTCAGCTATGTTTGGCTCGGCCAGGAGAGCTATCAAAAACACACTCACTGAGTCCCTAAGTGGCCCAGGCCACGCTCAAAGTTTGGATCCTCCTGCCTCAGCCTGCCGGGGTGCAGGAGTCACAGGCGTGTACCACTGCACGAGGCCACCTTTTGTCACTTTCCACAGGAGAGCACATCTCAGAGGTGTGGCCAGCCACACGGACAGCACAACCCACTTCCTGAGTCCTCCTGCCTCAGTTTCCCACCTGGAGCCACAGGCCCTGTCCTGAGGATGGGCCCAGGGCCCTCTGGGCCAGGTGATGACCTTTTCAGGTCAGGATCCTGACTCAGCCCCTCCCACCCAACATGGTGGCCCCCACAGGCCCCCACCACACAGATACACCCCCGCCGCTGCTCTGTGGGCCTCAGCTCCCCCTATGCTGGCCTCCAGACAGCTGTGGGGTCCCCTGCTCACCTCGCTGAGCAGGAAGGAGAAAGACGTCCTGCTACGCCTCATCCTGGTGGCAGGGCCCCTGGGAGAGAGATTGTGAGGCCCTTGCCCGACTGGAGGCCCAGGACAGGAGGCTCCCTGCAGCCCTGGAGGCCCCGACCCCTCCTCACTCAGGAGGGGCCTGGAACAGGGATTCCCGAGCCTGGGCTGCTTCCCACCCTGGCAGGTTCCTCCGTGGGGCTCCCAGCTCCAGGCCCCAGGAGACCCACACAACCCTAACCCAAGACCCCCAAACTCTCACCAGCTCATGAGATGGGCAGGCAGGCCTGGCCTCCCCTGCTGTCACTGCTGTCCTCCTGCCACGTCCGGTGCCCCCCCCCACCTCGGGAAAAGGACTCCGGATCTGCCCAAGAACCTGGGCAGGCAAGCTAGTGAGACTCGTGTTAATGAGTGACATGGGGGAGGGAAGGGGGTGCTGGGGGTACAAGACGGGGAGGGGATAGCGAGGAGGAGGGGGAGAGAGAGGGCATTGGGCTCCTGGCTCTCAGCAGAAGCCCTGACAAGCCAAACAGCCTCGGGGAATTTGGGGTGGCCCTGGGGCTCCAGGAAGGGAAAGCTGGCCTGGGGCTGGGCCAGCTAGGCAGGTGGATGGAGAATGACCCTCTGTGGTCCAGCCTTGTCCCCAAGCTGGGGGCAGGGCGGCAGCAGGAGACTGGACCCCAGGGTGAGGCCGGGACAGGGATGCCGCGCCTCCAGAGGTCTCCAGTGTCATCGTGCACCACCAGGGGCCATCTTGCCAAAGTTTCCGACTCAGATCATAGCCTGTGAGGGACTCGCTGGGGGTGCCTGCCTGGGGTGGAGCCTGTGCCCCAGCCCCGTGACCCTCTTAGCACAGCTCCCTCACCTCCACAGTGCCCACCCCAGGACCTTGGCACGTGCAGCGCCCATTTCCTGGATGCCTCTGCCTGTCCCTCCCACCTCGCAGGCCGGCTCCGGGGCCTCTGCTCCACGGGCCTGGGGGTGTTGGGGGGCCCACCCCGTCCCTGTGACCCTAGTGCCTCTGAACAGCCTCCCTGCAGCCCTGGCTCTCAACTTCCTGCCTCGACCACGCTGGCCCTTGGGGTCACAGACAGGGGGCCCCCGTGTCGGCGACAGAGCACGGAGCATACAGGGCACACCGTGAATGCTGCTTGTATGAGTCCACGACGCAGGCAGCCTCAGTGGAACACTTGGGCATTTATTGATTTGTGTGTTCATTGTCTTCCTATTGGACAGAGTCCTGCTATGCTGCCCAGGTTGGTCTCGAACTCCTAGGCTCATACGATCTTCCTGCCTCAGCCTCCGGAGCACAGGAGCCGGGGCGCAGCTGCTGTCCACCTCCCCCGCGCCAGTGGTGCCAGCTGCGGGCCTCAGACGAGCCGTCCGGGGTGCCCAGCTTGAAGCCCTCGTATCTCCCAGCCCAGCCACGGTCACTTAGGCAATGGACGGCCGTCGGTTCGTGTTGTCCTGCGGGAGGGACCCAGAGGGGCGCTCAGGCCACACGGGAAGGCAGCGCCCCCGTCTGGCCAACTGGGCTCACCATGAACACCTCGTCCAGCACCAGGAACTCAGATGCGTTGCGTTGGCGGTGTCTCACGACCAGCAACACGGACCCGATGAGCACCAGGGACACCAGCACACACACGACTACCACCACGCCCGGGTTGCGGTGTGACACGCGGGTCTGCGTGTACCCTGGGAATGGCAGAGACACCCCGGGTCAGCCCTGAAGCAAGGTAGCAATCCTCCTGTCTCAGCCTCCCAAGCGCTGGGATTTTGGGTGTGCACCACCAGGACCGGATCGAAATATATGACTTTTACAACCTCTCTGCACGCGGCGTCACCGCCTCTGTTGCTTGCACCAGCTGGACCTGACGCATATTAGGCATTTAAAGTCCCAGCAGACATGGTGGCACCTGCCCACATCCCAGCACCCGGTAGCCTGAGGCAGGAAGATCGCTTTGAGGTCGGCGCCTCCCTCGACTGTATAGAGACCCTGTCTCTAAAGCACCAAAATAAATACATAATGAAAACAAAATGAATCCAGAAAATAAAAATAAATGCATCTCCTCGGACCTAAGGCTGCAGCCGCTCAGGATTTGGTCGGCGCCTCCCCCTGGTGGCCACGACCAGAACTGCAGCCTGGTATGGCGGTCACCCGCTCCACACACCCCTGATCCTGTACTGGCTTACCTAGGACCGGCACCGAGGAGGAGAGGGTCAAGGGCAGGATCGGGGGTGCGGAGTAGGACACCGGGGTGAGCGCTGAACTCGGGAACTCCGAGCTGGAGTGGGTGACTGTTGCGGGGTTCGGGAAGCCAGAGGCTGTCCCAGAACCTGCTGGGGAGGGGCTGGGCTGGGATATGGGGATCTGGGATGGGGTGCTAGCCTCAGTGCCTGGGGAGCTGGACTGCGGGGTGGAGGCGTCCCCAGGACTTGAGCTGGAGTAGAAGGAAGAAGAGGTCATAGTAGCAGTGAAAGATATTGAGGGGCTGGGCTGGGATAGGGTAGCCTCAGTGCCTGGGGAGCTGGACTTGGGGTTAGAGGCTTCCTCAGAACTTGAGCTGGGGTTTGAGTTCTCTGTTGTTGTCTGTGATGCAGTAGTATCTGGAAAGAAAGAAAAGGTGAGGGCTAGTATAAGGAGCTGGGGTTCGGACAGGGGTTTGTGGGCCCTGGAGAGGGGGGTGGGGAAGCCACTCTGGGCCACAGAGCACTGCACCTGCGCTGGCTCTGGGTCCTGTCCCGGCACCAAGGGGCATGGAGGGACAAGCCTTGGATCCCAGTCTTAGAGAGGCTGAGGTAGGAGGATCACTGAGGCCAGCCTGGGCTACACAGCAGTGAGGCCCTGTCTCCATTAATCAGTCAATCAATTGCTCCGGGCTCAGTGGAGCCTTCCTGGCAAGCACCAAGTCCTGAGCTCGATTCCCCATACCCCTTCCTCCCCACCAAAAAAAAAATCCATCTCTCAATTTTTTTTGAGGGGGAACAGGGTTAAAATTCATGACCTTGCACTTGCCAGGCAGGCACTTGTAACACAGAGCTATTTCCCTAGCTCCTCGTCTTTCAATTTTTTTTTTTTTTTTGTCTCTCAATTTTTTAACAAAAATTTTTGGCTATCTCCCCATGTCACCATGCAGCTTAGACTCAGAGTGATCATCCTGTCTCAGCCTCCCCAGCACTGGGACCACAGGCATGTGCCACCACGCCTGGTTTCAGGGCTGGTATGGCATGTGTGCTGGGGATCGAACTCAGGTCCTTGCACTTCCCAGACAGGTATTTACAACACAGAACTATCTCCCCAGCCAAATCTCTCAATTTTTTTTTAATTTTATTTATTTATTTTTTTTCTTGTTTCAGAACCTTTGTTTATTCACTCATTTTTATGGCCGGCTCAGCCCGCCGCAAGAGCAGGGCTGGTGCAGCATGTGATGCCAGGGATCGAACCGCGGTCCTTGAAGCCTCCCAAGCTTTCCCAAGCAGGCGCTTTAGACTGCTGAGCCATCCCGCCGGGCCCGAAATCTCTCAATTTTAAGAGAGAGCAAAAACAGTGGGAAGCTCTTAGGCAGAACAGGCAAGTCAGAGAACTGAGCAGTGCTGGGTGGGAAACCCAGGCTAACCCACAGGGCAAGTCCCATCCATTACCCTGTCTGGGTCCCTCCCAGCCCCTGCTTGTGTTCCTGGGCAGCCCTTGGGATGGAGGGGCCACAGCAGAGGCAAAAAGCTGAGCAATAGTTAGGCCTTGGGACACTCCATTTCCTCTCATGCTCAGGTTTTAATTTCTTTTTCTTTCTTTCTTTTTTTTTTGTCTTTTTGAAACAGGGTCTAGCCGGGCGTGGTGGCTCACGCCTGTAATCCCAGCACTCGGGAAGCTGAGGCAGGAGGATTGGTGCGAGTTCGAGACCAGCCTGGGCTACAAAAGTGAGCTCAGGACCAGCCTCAACTGCATAGCGAGACCCTGTCTCAAAAAGACAAAAAAAAAAAAAA
>PVJA010024305.1:0-31986 GCA_004027025.1 Myocastor coypus
TGAGGACAATATGCAATATGTCAACTTTCAAAGAAAAAAAGGGGGAAAAGAAAAAAAAAAAAGTAATGTGGATTTATAAAGGTTAATGTTTAGTTGTTTGATCAATCTTATATACCTATATGTATTAATCTAAACTGATCCGATGATGAAAATATGTAATATAACCATTGTTAAATTTAAACAATAAAAGAATTGAAAACAAAAGAGAGAGAGATTTATGTTGTTTTCACTCAATTCCAGAAAAATAATACTCAATCAGTGCATCACTTGGGAATTCTCGGAATGTTCCTAAAATTGTGCTAAAATTTTTGAAGAACAAAGGAAATATAAAATGTAACACCTGGAGCCAGGGAAATAGCTCAGGGGCACAAGTGCCCACCTGGCAAGTGCAAGGTCCTGAGTTCAATCCCCAGGTTCCGCACAAGAATAAAAATAAAATATAGCACCTTATAGAGAACCAATCTATTAAAATGTCTACTCTAGAGAAATTTTTTTAAAAAAATTGTTCCTCTTAATTCTTCAGAAAAATTTGCTTCAAGTTCTTTCCAAAAAAGTACTTAAAAGATTTAGAGTCCTAGTAATGTTATCACAAAATTTATAAGACCTACTTAAATAAAGCTGTAATACTTTATTGAGAGAATTAAGACTCAAATAGGAGAGCTTAGATTTCTAGACAGAACTGATAATATAACTGCAAATTAGTGCCAAACTAATTTAAATGGTGATACATTTGTTTTGCTGCTATATTAAATAACCATGAATTTGGACTTAAAATGACAGACTTATCCTCTTACAACTCTAGAGGCCAAAAATCTGAAATTAGTTTCACTGACCTAAAGCCACCAGCATGTTTCAGGGCAGTCTTCTTCTGCTAACTAGTGGGAGAATACATTCTTTTCTATTTCGCCTTCCAGTGGCTGCCCAGATTCCTTGGCTTGTAACCCCTTTCTCCATCTTCAAACATACTGTTCTGATCTCTTCCATCAGCAAGTCACCTTCTCTTTAGTGTCAACCCTTCTACCTTCCACTTATAAGGACGCCACAATTACATTAGAGTCCCACTTGGATGATCCAAGATAATCACTCATCTCAAGAATCTTAAGGATCCAAGCGGTGGTGCAGGCCTAAAATCCCAACAGTCAGGAGGCTAATACAGAGGGATCACTGGAGTTTGAGGTCAGCCTGAGCTATATAGTAAGTTCAAAGACAGCCTGAACCACATAGTGAGACCCTATCTCAATGTCTCAAAAAAGCAAAAATCGTAAGGATCTATAAAATCACTTTTGTCATATGAAGGTGCCAAGCTTAGGACATGATATCTTTGAGAGCTATCATCAGGCCTACCACAGTCTCTTGCCCCCTGTGGGAAACCAACCACTCAGACTGCTTCAAAGCTCAAGGGCATCCAAGGACACTGGAGGATGTGACCCTGCTTGTCTAGCTCATGGGCACAGTGGGATGCAATTATGTCACCATGACTTAGCGCAGGCAAATTCACATGTGCTGGTTACAACACTATGTAAGAATGTAAGCGTAAGATACAACATGTGCTCCAGGCCTTTGGCTGGACTTCTAAGAACTATATAGTGAAGACGCAGGTGGCTGTTGTGCCCTTGTGCTCTGGTCTGGCCCATGCAGCCTGCTGCTGTTGTTCACGTCTTGTACATGTGCATTCTTTAACCTAAACACTTCACCCACAAAAACCTCCCTTGCACCTCCTGAGCAGGCCAACACCCCCTCAGAATTCACATCTATCCCAAAGCAAAATACATTGACCCCCAAATCTTAGTACAGTATCAACTCCTATCCAAACTCACATTTAGATATCACAACTCAAAAGTCTCAAATCTTGAAGCTCCAGCCACATAATCAGTTAGCACATGTTACTTATACAAAAATCTCAAACACTACATAATCTAAACAATTTACAGGTGAGACTCTTGAGTACGCCATCATGGGGCAAAATTCCTCTTCATCCTCTGCTGTACTCCACTGGTGGAGGCCTGCCCGAAACTCCAAATAGCATCTCACCTCCCACCTCATCCTCGGAAAACAGCGGCTGCTGAGCATTGGCTGCTGTTCTCTTCGGAGGAGCTCCAATCTGTGCCTTCACCGTGGTGCCACCTCCCGGCGCTCTGGCCTTCAGTGCCTGCCCATCAGCTTTTCAGTGTAGCCTTTCAGTCTTACATGACAGACTCCTCAGCCTCCTAAGGTAGTAGACTCACAAGGGATACTGGATGTGCTCCAGGCCTTTGGCTGGACTTCTACAGGGCCTGGCCATGGCAGCCAGGACCTTTGCTGGATTCGTTGACTCTCCAGCTCTCAGACAGATCTCTTTCACTCTTCTGCATTTGACATTTGGATGGATATTATAAAATAACCCTATAAATTATGTGCCCTATACTAATCTATTCCCTTGTAAACCTTAACTACAACAACTTCTGTAACAAACTGGCCCAAACTCAGTTATTTAAAGCAACAATAATTTGTTATTTTATTGTTCTAGAGATCAGAAGTCCAAAGTCAGCTTCAACCTTGGAAGGAGGGGGCACCGGGGTAAATGTTTACCTTACCTTTTTCAGCTTCTAGTATCTGTGTCCCTTGACATGTGGTCCCCTCTGCATACCTTCCAAGCACAGCACCTCGATCTCTACTTGCATTACCACATCACTTCCTATTCTATAAGAACACTACAGTATTTATAGTTAGGGTTCACCTAGGTAAGACAGGACAATTTCTTCATCTCTCGATATTTAGTTTAATTGCATCTACAAAGTCCTTTTGTTCTTTGTAATATGAAAAGCTTCCATGATGAGAAACCAGATATCTTTTACTTTTTAATTTGTACAGGTCTCACTATGCAGTTTACACTAACAGTGATCCTCTTGTCTCAGCCTCCTAGTGCTGAGATTACAGTCATGCACCACCACACCTGGTTTCAGGCCCACACATCATGCATTACCGAAGATTGAATTTGGGTCTTGGCGTTTGCCAGGCAGGCACTCTGTCGAGCTATCTTCCTAGCTCAAAGCTGGATATCTTTACAGATATTACCTGGCCTACTATTATTGTTAGCATAGAAAAATCTCATGAAATTCCAAACAAGAATCCATTGAAGACACTTGAAGAGATCACTTTAAAGTTCTAGTATTGTTATCTGTAACACCTAGCAATCCCTTTAAGCTTCATTTGTACATAATAAAAATATCTTCCTTTGTGAAATTCAAGCCCATTATTATACTAGAATTAATTACAGACTAGCTAACTGGACTTGTTGCTTCCAGCCCTTCATGGCTTCAAATTCATCTTTCATGTTACAAGCGTAATTAATTTCCTGAACTGGAATCCAGGAGTTAGGCTTCGGTTCTACTAGATGGGTCTCTTTTATTTTATTTTTTATTTTATTTTTTCTTGTTTCAGAACTTTTGTTTGTTTGTTTATTTATTTATTTTTATGGCCAGCACAGCCTGCCCTCAGGGCAGGGCTGGCGCAGCATGTGGTGCTGGGGATTGAACCTTGGTCCCTGCAGCCACCCAAGCTTTCCTAAGCAGGCACTTTAGACCACTGAGCCATCCTGCTGGGCCCCTGTGTCTTAAAGTCAGTGGTGGATTCAGAATTTCCATATGAGGACTTTTAATGAAGCTGTGTCTGTATAAGAAATACACTTTCTGTAAAATGGGTACACTAAAAGAGAAAAAAGCTGAACATAGGGCATAAACAATTGAGATGAGGGAAAGGAAAAAAGACAGAGGAAAAAGGAAAGCGAAAAGATCAAGTAAGCACACACACAGGATAGCTAAAATGATTCTACTACTAATTTCTATCAGTTTTCTGAAGGTAGTAATTAATGTTCACAAATTTCACTTTGATCAATTTTATAAGCTAATACCCGTAATCTAAGCAACTATATAGAAGACAGTAGTGTAAAATATAACAACCATTGTTGAATACCTTTCATCTTATTTTTTAGAATGTGTATCCTTTCTAATGTCTGACCTGTTGTTTTTATACTCTCTTTAAAATAAATTAAAAAATAAAAAGGGAAAGAAAAAATTAAGGTTTATTGAAACGAAGAGTTAATGTTTAATAGTTTCATCGCATTACCTAGCTTACTGTACAGGCCCCACCCTCGGGGCGCACCTGTAATCCCAGCACTTGGGAGGCTGAAAACAGGAAGGATCACTACAAATCCAATCTGTGGAGTGAGACCCTGTAGATCCTGTACTAAACTATCAATTTTCTATTCTTGTTTTGAAATTCTGTACCATTTTATCATTTTATATTGCTTTGTTTTGGCCTTTGTCCTTGTCATGTGTTTTTGGTTTTTTCCTCTTTAAAACAAAAAGAAGAAAAAACAAGTACACTTTCCATTAAAAGCACATATTTATGTGGGTGAGTCAGTGGAGAAAGGGGGTTACTTGGGAGCATTCTCCTAATAGCACAATAGCTTAACCAATCATGACTTCAGTTTCCTCATGAGTAACATGACAGTAACACAATAATAGTCTTCAATGATCAATTGTGAGGATGACAGTGCATAATAGGTATCATATATTGCAGCATATACTACAATGCATAGTGAAGTATAGTGTAGTGCATTATATATATATATGTACACATGCAAATATCACAGCGCATTGCCTGTACGCTGTGACACACTCAATAAATTTATTATTTTGTCACTTCTCAAAATGCTATAGGACCAGCGAGATAGCTCAGCAGTCTAAAGTGCCTGCTTAGGCAAGCTTAGGCAACTTCAGGGACCATGGTTCGATCCCTAGCACCACATACTGTGCCAGCCCCACCCCCAGGGCAGGCTCAACCAGACATAATATAAATAAATAAAATAAAAATAAAGTTCAAAATGCTATGAACTATTCCATACTGCCAACTGAATAAGATACCAGGCCCTCCAAGATCAGTCTAGCCACAAGCTATTTTTTCAGCTTTATCTCCTCCAGCATTCATTCAAGATTGCACCCAGGGTTTATTCTTCTTCCTAGGCCCCACCCCTACCCATATCAGTTCCCTCCCTGTCATTTTCTCCAGGTCTCTTCTCAAGCATTGCCTTATCAAAGATATCTTTCTTCATTTCACTCCAAAAGAATAACACAGCTGAGCACCGTGATGGACACCTATAATTCTAGTGCTTTAGGAAGCTGAGAAATTTAAGCCCAGCCTGGGCAATTTAGCAGGACCCTGGAGGAAGGGAAGGAAGGAGGAAGGAAGGGAGAGAGGGAAGGAGGGAGGGTGATGGAGGGAGGGAGACTGAGCAGAAAGAAGGCAGAGGACAGAAGGAGAGGAGAAGGAAGGGAAAGGAAGAAAGGAAGGAAGGAAGGAAGGAAGGAAGGGAGGGAGGGAGGGAGGGAGAGAGGGAGAGAGAGAGAAAGAGAAAGAAAGAAAGAAAGAAAGAAAGAAAGAAAGAAAGAAAGAAAGAAAGAAAGAAAGAAAGAAAGAAGGAAGGAAGGAGGGGGAGGAAGGAGAAAAAGAAAAGAGAAGGGAAAAGAAGTTGGGAATGTAATAGGCCTTCAATCTTAGTACCATGAAAACAAAAACAAAAAACACACACACTCATTGACTTCCTGACTATTTCTCAAGCACGTTTTCTGCATTGCATGCCACAGATAACAGAGATGTAACTATATTCTGTGTTCCTGAAATAGTAAGCTCTGTGCAGGTTGACATTCCGATACTCTACTTTGTGCTGAAAGGTACATGTTTTTTCAACTCCTACCACAGTACCCAGAATGTAACAGGCACTCAATAAATATTCATGTAGGAAAGTTTGCACAGAGTTGCTAGGTAATTCTACGATGCTCTCTCTGCATTTCCATGCAACAAAAGTCTACTCACTCTTCACATCCAAATCAAATACACTTTTTTGAAACTTATTCTCCCAAGTACAACTCATTGCTCTTTCAACTGGTACTTGCTTTTTATTTTATTTAGACCTCATTTTACTCTATCTTATAATTTTTATTGTTACTTTGGTTTTGGTTTTTACCTATAGATTGTAAAAGCAAAGTCTGCTCCCCTTGTTTCTGTCCCACTTCACTGTCTTATCTTTTCCTATGTACTACATTTTTCCACATATGTATAGGTTACTTCTATAGTAACCCTTCTTTATAAAAATAATTGATGTGTACACTTTAGTAATATTTTCCACATATTCAAAATATCAGTTTAATGTGGACTAAATAAAATCTATCATTTGTCTTTATCCTCTCACTAACTAGTAGCATCAAATCAACTCCAAAGAAAAGTGAGTTAACATTTTCAATAAGATGAGATTTTATTAATATGACTACATTTTTATGATTAAATGTACTGGCTAGCAAAATATTAACAAATTCTTCACTTTAAAGAAAACTGGAGAAGCTCAAACTATTAAGGCGAAAAGCATCTCTAAGAAGCCCACGATGATTGGTTAGCTAGGTAGCACTTTTTGATTCCGTTGCAGCTTTTTGTGATGTCACTAAGCCTACTATGACTGATGTGAAGTTACAGTGATGATCACTGTATATGTCTCTGCTTTGTCTCTGGCCAATTTTTCAACTATAGACATTCTTCCTCATTAAGAAAGAGCAATGTCTAGTTATGGACCATCCTTGGTTAAACAACTTCTTCTGTTGTTTACTTTCTTCTTCAGGGACAGCTTCTGCCTCTGCGACGGAACAACCTGGACAAAGGCTGGATGGGAAATCTTTCCAGAAGAAGTTCACTATCTGAAAGTTAAGCCTGCTCCCTCCCTGTGTCTGCCTTATCCTCTGGACAGACTATTCTGCAGCTCTGCTAACAGGGATATATTTCAGAGTTGCCTACACCTCACTTTTATTATAGCACAAGCTCTCTTCATAATCTTGTCTGTTTTATCTGCGCACTACCTGTGGATGAAATGGAAGAAGCACCAAAAAAAGGTGAATTCATGATTCAAATGGCAAAAAGCCGGTTCAGATAGTAATAGTTATAAAATCTAAAAGTTCTTAGATTGGAAACTTATGTTTCTTTAAAAAAAGAAAAAGAAAAGTTTTCATTGTTTCAGTCTTTCCCTACCAGTTAAACCTTATATCTAGCATGGCATTTTGCATATACTGGTTGCTTATAAATGGGCACTGAGTTAAAGAGCCCTTAAAACAGTGGTTCTCAACCTTTCTAATGTCGTGACCCCACAATACAATTCCTCATGTTCCAGTGACCCCAAACCAAAAAATAATTTTGGTGGCTACTTCAAAACTGTAATTCCAAATAAATAACATTTTCCGATGGCTTTAGGCGACCCCTGTGTTTTGGTCGTTCGACCCCCGCCATGGTCGCGACCCACACGTTGAGAACCACTGCCTTAAAATCCTTCTATTTCAAGTAATAAAACACGTCCCCCCCCCCAAAAAAAAAAAGTAGTGAGTACCGCAAGGTGTATAGGAAATTAAGATCTGTCCCCTTCAGCAAAGTCATTTGCTCTTATCTTCTTCATAAAATGAAGTCTTGGAACAAAAAGTACCTCGGATACTTCTGGATGTACCTATGAAAGCTAAGTACAAAAGTTGGCATGTACTTTTTAAGTGGACTGTAAACTAATTTCAAATGCCAGGGTAATTTTCTGGGAAATAGCGCTCTTAAACTAATTTCCCACTTGGCCAATAGATGGCACCACTGCTTAAGGCAATCTTAAAAGTTCGTGGACCAAAAAGAAAAAAAGAACAATCTGGACTTTCAAAAAATTTAAACAACATCAATGTTTCCTTAGTTTTTAAATAACTATGATGTGGAGATAAGGGGGCCTGGAGATGAGCAGAGGGGCAAGACCAAGAAGTAGAAGCAAAACTGAGTAAGGTATACTATTAGGTATCATGAACATGTGGAGTACCAATACAAACTAAAAAATAAATAACTAAAAGCAAATAAACCAAAATGTCTATGATTGAGTTTGTTAGTAAACAAAAATTTTTTGCTACTCTTCAGAATACTCTATAGAAAGTACTACTTTTTTGGGTGGTGACTATAATCTTCTAGTGTGATATAGGAAACTATCTTTCCACACATATGTAGTTTACTTCTAGAGTAACCTTTCTTTACAAAAATAATTGATGTATACATTTTAGTAACATTTTTCACATGTTCAGAATATTACTGGGGACTAAAATAAAATCTATCATTTTTCTTTATTCTTTCAGCTGAAGAAACAAGCTTCTTTAGATAAACTTGAAAATGATCAGAAAAGACCCTCCTTCTATGACATTGACCAACTGCTCTCCACACTGCTGAACACCTCATCCATGATAAGCAAGTACCTGAACCAGGTGTCAAGGCATTCGAGGAAAATAAAGCAACACAAAATGAAGTATAAAGAACTAGCAAGAGGCAAAAGGGTCTAAACATAAGCATACACAAATGTACTTATTTCCCAATACATACGCATAAATGTAGTAAAGTCAAATATGGAGATTACAAAAGAAATCTACTGAGAGAACTTAGCCATGGATAAAATGGCTCCTTGGGAGCACTGGTAATTTTTTTTCCATAATCTTTACTTAAGTTTTCCACAGAAGTATGGGTTGATTTGTCTTGTTTTGTTTTTCAACTAAAGAAAGAATTTATACCTACTACCATGGTTTCCAAATTAAAGAAGCACCTCACCTGACATATAAGGATACAATGTAGCTGTAATTGTCGAAGCAGAATTTCTCAAGTGCTGACCACATAACAGGCACTGTGTTAGCATTTGACAGCACCTAATTTAATTTTCACAGTGACCTCAGCCAGTATTTGGCTCTCTTTTCAAGAAAAGAAAACCAACCTAGGGAGGATTTAAATACTCTGTCCAAGGTCATACAAATTTCAAGTAAAGACACTAGTGTTTCAGCTCAACCTCAAGAAGCCACACACTTAGTCATTTGATTATTCCTCTTATGCTAAGCTCTGACTCGCTGCTCTGGTAAGGTAATCTTGTCCTTGCTGACACCATGCTGCTATCATGCCCAGCTCTATGATTTTGCTTCTTCCATTGCAAATTTAAGTCCCAGCCATTCTCCAACATCAGATCAATCCCAACACGTTGGCTTCGTGTCCTCTGACGACCCCACAGGGTGGACTGCCACTCTGCAGATGCTTGACAGGGTTATATAGCTGTTGAGCATGTTTATAGATTATCACACACCCCCACAAATGTCCAGAAACAAGAACAACCAATTGTACCTACAACCATCATGACATATTCAATTACAGGCATTCAATAAATACTTGCTAAAAACATGAATCATATAACAATATAAAATGAAGGCAGTGATCTTTGTAAGTAGTTTTTAAGCTGAAGTTTGCATATGTACAAAGTCACATCGATATATATCTTCCTGAAATATCCTAAGCTATGCTTTACAGAGTTTCAGGTATTTTACAAGCAAAATAGTAGCAACACACTAACACAAATTTTTTTGTTGCTGTTTTGGTTTGGTTTAAGATTTTTTGGTGCCAGGAATTGAACTGAGGACTTTGCACTTGCCAGGCAGGCATTTATGCACTGGGCTATCTCACCAGTGCTAACAGTTGAAGTACAATTTATATAGAGAAAGATGAAAACATTGTAACTGTACAGCTCAAAGAATTTTCACAAATAGGTCCATGTAGTTAACAACCAAATTTAAAAGATGTTACATCCAGTAAGTCCTCCCATGTCAGAAGGGTACTTATATTCTGATTACTAACACTATAGATTAGCACTATCTAGCTACCTGGCAAGCCCTCAAACTTGAGAAGGATTTTTTTAAATTAATGTTATCCAAACAAATATTTTGAAAATCACTTGCAATGTTTGCTATCTGTGGAATCAAATGTGCTACTGAACTATTCTTAAACGTTTAGGGAATAGTCCACTTTGCCCAAGTCTCTCAGAAAACAGCCTTGAACATATACTGTTCATATACACATGGCCTTACAGATAATTATTAATTGGTAGAAATTAGTATAGCAATAAGTTTCCAATATATGCAGTACCTGCTAAGTACAATGCTTTAAATCAATAACACTACAGCAGGGAAAAGGGAAAATTTTATTATTGCTAATAGTGACTGTGGCATTGCCTATAAATAATACATCTAGCTGGAAGCTGGAAATGTTTATCATCACTTGCCATCACACCAGTCAATTTGTAAGTACCACGTAAGCTTCCTTACCTGCCCAGTCGAGAAATTCGACACACTCAGTCTGTGAATACCGGGCAGCAACATCTCTGGCTTTCTCTTCCCGGAAGTTCAAAGCTTCTATATCAACATCCAGTTCCACTAGTGCTTTCAAAGTTTCCAAACGACCCCAGGCTGCAGCACAGTGTAAGAGCGTGTACCCTAACAGATAGAAGGAAGATGATCTGGTCAAACAGACTAGGGAGAGTCCCCAACTTGGGATGGTTCAACATGATTTTTCAACTTGACAGTGGCGTAAGTAGTAGACATTAGGTCAAAACCATATTTGGAATTCTGCTCCTCAACCTTTTCCAAAGCAAGCAACATATGGTCCAATACTCTCTTGTAAGACTGGGTAGCGACAGTGAACCAATGTACAGTCAGCCACACAATCACAAACAATGGGTACTCTCTGGTGTATGCTGTTGCTGAGCTATAACTAGATTAGATATCTTAGATGCATTTTCAACTTCTAGTATTTCATGGATCTATTGGGGCAAGACTATGTCATAACTCAAGGCAAATCTTTTCATTGTTTTAAGCTATTTTATGCAGTAGATCATAATCACAATCATATATTAAACTACTACTATGAGTCAGCCACTAAGTGTGTTATGTGTAGCAAACTCATTAAGTTTTATAAACTATATGATATCAGAATTATTATAATCCTCATCTTCCAGATAACTGAAAGTCCAACAGTGTTAAGAAACTTGCCCAAGAAACCCAGCTGATAAATGATGGACACAAGACACCAACACAGACAATCTGAAGCCTAAGCCCTCCGCATCAGCTAAGGAAGATGGAATACTCCCTATGAGTCATATATTTTTTGATTTTAAGGAATTTTCATCAAACTCCCAAACTAGCATTGCTGTTAATACAACCATTAAAATTCACTACAACTATGTATGTTTTAGTTTGAAAGGCAATCATTTTAGTTAAAGCTGAAATTAAGACCTACCAAATTAAAAAATGAATTTCTTATACTTGCTGAGGTGACTGTGTGGGAGAATTATAATGGTGAAAAAAAAATAAAGAATGCAGCTTTAAGATTGTTTTAGACTGATTCTGTGAAGGTCAAATCAATTATCACAGTATTAATTGTTGCGACAGTCCCTCTCACAACAGGGATTCCAGGGCCACTAGCAACCCTACCCGAACAGGACATGAAGAAGAGGTGGGTGTGGGTGTTTCCAGAGCGCCTTTCACAGGATACCCCTTCACCTGCTTAATGCCTGGGTGTGTAATCTGCGACTAGAAGTTCTCTTGCTCAAGAAAGCTATGTGGTGTTGATGCCCTTGTGGCTCTTGTCTGACTCATGTCAAGTTTATGCCTATCTGATCATCACCAGTGATGAAACTGTCACAGGGAAAGTGCAGCCTCGAGTAGCCCCTGGCTCCCAGGTGGAAGGTGAAAATTCAACATCCCACCATATTGGGAAACAAGCTCCAAGATTTTATCCTGAGGGTAGAAAGAATCAAGAGGGCCACTCTCTTTCCCCAGTCATGCAAGGCAGGAGTAAAGAAGTAGAAAGAAAAGTGTGGCAACTAGCAGTATATATAAGGGAATATATTATATAATACACATTATATCATATATAATTATGTACTTTATACATATACACGTATGTATGGATAGGATGTGGATAACTGTAAATGTGTGGCTAAATGCCTAAACAGCTTGTTTAAAAATGGAAGCAGTGGAAATGGGTCCAGTGTTGTAGGCAGAAAAGCTGCCACCAAGCTTTTATCTCTGGCCACCAGCTGGCATCATTCTGATTCGACGTTGATGTGGTGTCAAGGGTGACTGAGTTCTGCTTCTGAGACCAAAAAATTAAACATATTCAAAATGAGTGCAATATAAAGTTACAACAATTCACCATAATTTCCCATGAGGCTATACTTAGGATTTCCTGAACTGACCAAAAAAGCATGTGCTATATACTACCACAAGAAAAGTTGAGCAAAAAATAAATTAACATGTTGATCTACAAAGCACTAGGCACTCTGTGCGACTTACTTAATCCTTCCAAAAACCCTTACAGGTAGATATCATTAGTCCAGTGAACTACACCATGGAAAGTGAAGGTCATAGAACCTGCATATACCTAGTGGGGGACGGTTCAATAGAGGTATGTGGCCATCACAAGGAATGTGATACTTCTCATAGGAGGCTGACTTACTTCTTGTGAGAGGACACTTACTTAAAAAAAAAAAATAGCCTGGCCCCTTACTTTACCTTTCTACCTCACCATCTCTTCCTCTTGCATATGCTCCCTACCAGGATACCATCCAGCAAGCTGGCACCACATCTTTAGACCTTCTGAGCTTGGAGCTATACAAACTTCTCTTCACAAATTTCTCAGCCTCAATTAGTTTGTTATAGCAACAGAAAACGGATTGATACACTATGTGAGGGAATGCAGATGTCAATTAGCTAGGCTTAACCATGCCACAATGTATACATACTTGAAGAGTTGTGTTGTACATGGTAAATCCATAGTTTTAGCTGTCAAAATTAAAGAAAAACAAAATAATACTATGTCTATTTTTAAAAACCACTATTTTGGTTACTTTACATGGTGAGTAAGTATCCCAGACTACCAGAAATATTGTCATACTACCATCTGACACAGTGATCACTGTACTGTCTGCCATGCCCCATCTCTCACCTCTGTCTGTGCTAGGTAACTTAGTCTTCAAGACTCGGTAGAAACATCATGTCCCCACCCCATCCCATGGAACCTTCCCTGAACATGCCCAATATTTCCATGCAAATTTAGCTTCTCTCCACTCTCAGCTATCACAGTACCTTATTGTACTGAACAGTAATTATTAATCTACATATCTGTTTTCATCTATGTTATGAAGTCCTCAAAGACTGAAGTGACTAAACTTCATTATCCCCAGTTCTGAACACAAGGCTTGGTCATTCCTCTACCCTTAATCAAGTTTCCTAAGTGTATAGAAAGACAGTTTAAAATGACAATTAGCTCTGATGATGCCTATGTAAGTACAGTCAGAGCTCATAGCCAAAGCTCTGCCACAGCCAGAGAGTTCCATCATCAGAGAACTAAAAATTCAGAGGCCCGTTCTTGACTCAGTCATAACACAAGGCATTTGTAAATATATGCAAAAGCCAATAATACATGTAGCTAAGACTGTAAACGTAGTTTTGTGTTTCTCTCTTTAGATCAAAGTATCTAATTCTTCAAAACTACTATGTAAAATGAAAGGATGTCCTAGTGCAAATATGACTCACCTTAAAAATCATTTGGCTTCCCTTTTACCCACAGAGAAATGAGGCATGTTTTCTTACTTTGCAGAGGTACCTACTCTGCAATCTTAACTCGTGTCTTAATTTGGGCCAATGGTTTCATGTACTCCCAGTAGATGACCTGCATTTTTATTGCTGGTTGAGTGTATTTCACTGCCATACTTTAAATAATAGCAATCTTTCCTTAAATAATATCTCTACACAGATGCTTTCAATTTTAAGTTTTCAATTAAAATGTTTTTCTTAAAATCTTTAGGACCAACTGGATATGATGGCACGTGCCTATAAGCCAAGCCTAGGCTATTTAGTGATTTAGCAAGACTTTGTCACAAAGAAAAAAAAAAAAGCTAGGGATATAACTAAGTATGAAGACACTGGGTTCAATCCCCAGTGCTATAAGAAAAAAAATCTTCAGGATACACTGAAGAAGAAATTATTTTTAAGATTTAAGAAATGAGTAACACTAATAAATGAAATAAAAGTAAAATTCACAAATAGAAGAAATGGAGGGACACAACAAAGTAGCTGACTAGAGGGGCCTGTTATCCTTTACTCCACTTGTAATAGTTTAGATCTAAAGTGTCCACCAAAAATCTCAGTATGTTCGGAAGTAGGACTTGTGGGTGGCTGTCAGATCTCTGGGGCACTATACACCTCGGTGCATTGACATAGGGGTGAGCTCATAGTGAAGTGTGCTGTTCAAAGACGGAGCCTGATTGGAAGAGGTGTGTCCCTGAGCGGGCAGTGGTTGGCGGATGCATTTCCTTCCCTGGCTTGTTCCCTCCCTCTCTGCTTCCTGCCTCCGTGAAATAAGCAGCTGTCCTCCACTAACACTCTTCCACCATCCATTTCTGCCATGGAGCTGGCCAGCCTTGCATGGACCAGGACTTCTGAAATTATGAGCCAAAATAAAGCTGTTCTTTAAGTCACAGGTGCCAGGTATTTTGTCCCAGTGACGGAAAGCTAACTAATACATCCCTCAAAAGAAAAGTCAATAACCTATTCTTTAAACAACTATACTCTTCTAGAAGGATGGAGAAACTACTGGAAAAGGGCAAGCAAGTGGCAATGATCATACAGAGCACAACTCAAGGCAGAGCCATAGAAAGAAGAGCACATCGCCCTGCCTCTTCAGCACTGTCTCTTGCTTGGACCACCATGGCACCTTGATCGACTTGACTTCTTACAGGAAAAATGTACCCTAGAGAACCCCAGTAGCGCACACTGCTGCTGCCAACTTTTTAAATTTCACACACCCTAAACACAGTTTGCAGAGTTACCCAGAGTTTACAAAGTTGTACTACAGCTATACACAGGAGTCCATGTTGTAAATCATGGCCTAAATGTCTGCTGGATGCCATCTTGAAACTTGACCTACTGTTACAGTACATCCTGTTCTACAGGCTGGTATCCATACTGTATACCTATCCTGAGTTTCCAATTTCCACATACAGATGGCCACAGTAGCAGGAATCTTGCTACTCAGAGCTGAGGCACAGGAGAAGCAAGACCCAGCCTTCCAAATCCCTCTGACAACCCACCCGCCAGGGACCAGGCAGACTTGTTGAGGTAACGGACACATGGATAGTGATCTTCATGGCTGCAACACAGAACCAGTGTTCTGTTTGCTTTTTCCCACCTGTATGTGGGGTGTGTGAAATTTAGAGAGTTGGCAGCAGCAATGTGCACTACTGGGGTTCTCCAGCTTACGTTTTCCCTGTAAGAAGTCAAACCGATCAAGGCTCCATGGTGGTCCAAGCAAGTGACAGTGTTGGTGAGGCGGGGTGATATGCTCTTCTTTCTATGGAAATTACTAAAAAAAACCACTAATACTAAGAATTCTATTTGACTCAGTGACACCTTTTCTAGGTGTCTTCCCAAGAGTTAAAGACTTCATATTATACATGCATACCCACGTTTACAATAGCACAACTTATAATAGGTAAATCTTAGAACCAGCCTATTGGCTCACCAACAATAAGTGGATAAAGACAATGTACACAAAATATACATCTCAGAGTACTACTTAGCCATAAAGAAGGATACACAAGTCATTTGTACAACCATAATGCTATTCATTAATGATATTGAGGGCATGTCTCTTCTTTTATTATAAATGCAGTAAACTAATTTGGGGATATTTTTATTTTTTTATGGGGTGTTGGGAATTGAACCCAAGGCCTTCATGCTGAGCTACATACCCAGCCTTTTTTATTTTAATTTTGCAGCGGGGTTCTCACTGAGGCCACTAAGTTGCCCAGGCTCCCACAGTGCTGCAATTACACATCTGGCTTTAAAAATGGGAAAATTATGGGGGGGAGGGTTGTTTTTGTTTTTGTTTTGTCTTTTTGAGACAGGGTCTTGCTATGCAGTTCAGGCTGACCTTGACCTCATTTTTGTAGCCCAGGCTGGTCTTGAATTTGCACTGATCCTCCTGCCTCAGCCTCCCAAGTGTTGGGATTACGGGCATGCGCTACCACACCCGGCTTTATGGGGTGTTTTTAAGAGTAGAACAATGACTGAGGATAAGAATGGGGAATTATTGGAGGGATCCCAAATGCATTGCCCGATAACTTGGGCTTTAATTTTAGTTATACTCTGCAAGTGTTGTCATTTAAAAATTCACAATTCCCACTATCTCCTGTGCCTAACAGATGACTTAAGAGTGCATTTTAGCTGGGCATGGGGGCACACACCTGTAATCCCAGTGCACAGGAGGCAGAGACAGGAAGATTGCTGCAAGTTCAAGGCCAAGCTGAAATACATCATGAGATCCTGTCTCAACACCAAAAATAAAAGTGTTTCCAAAATTAGAGTATTTCCAGTCATCTTTTCGTTGTTGTTACTGTTGTTTGTCCTTGTTGTTTTTGCTTTTTCCTAATTTTATTTTGTGGTGGTCAGGGGAAAAAACTGCATGCTACAAACCGTTTGATATTTGCCAAGCTCTCCTTTATGGCTCAACATATGATCAAACTGTTAAAATGTTCCATATGAATGTAAAGAGAACATATGGTTCATATTTGAGGGAGATCCTTGTTTTACCTGGCCATAACCATGCATCATACCAGCTGTGGGAAAATCTAATTATTGAGTTAAGTCATGACCACAAAAAACTAAATCTTCAAAAGAAAGAAATAACAATAATATTGTTTTGTACATTCACAGTGTGCCTATTTTTTCATGTCCCAAGCACCATGTATTCATCTTATTTCATAATATTTTACAAAGAAAATAATAACTAATATCTTCATTTTGTGGACCAAGAAATAGAGATTTATTTTTTAAAAAAAGATCAAGAACCAGGCATGGTAACACATACTCGTGATCTTAGCACTCAGGAAGCTGAGGCAGGAAGACTGCCAGGAGTTCAAGGCCAGCCCAAGGTACCTACTCAGTTTAGGATCAGCATAAAGTATCTATATAGCAAGATCCTGTCTCAAAAAAAAAAAAAAATGAAGCAACTTGCCACGTCACACAGTTAATAAACAGTGAAGTCTGTGTTCACAAATGCTGTGCTATCCAACAACAGTGATATATTTACATGTATATGTCGCATATATCTTCACACATATATATGTAACATATAAGACAGACACATCACATTTATTCAATCATAATGACAGTACATAGGATCATTAGATGATGATATAAATAACACTAATGAGAGATAAAAGACAAAATACCTCTGGCAGTTTTTTCATTCAGATTCACACCATATTTTGCCAAAGCTCTAATTACATCACTCTGCCCAGCCATGCAAGCTGCATACAACAAATTTCTGCCAACAATATCCTCTTCCAAGAGGAGCTGCATGGCATTTTTGTGATGAGGATTTTCAGCATCCTCAAAAATCTTCTGCAAACCTTCTACATCCCCTGTGAGAGCAGGCTTGATGAGCGGGTTCTCGATGCCTATTTCCTTTGATTCTTGAGATTCTTCTTTTTCTTCCTCTTGTGAGAAAAATGACTTTTCTGAACTGTCTGACTCTAGCTGTGCTTCTGGCTCCATTTATTCCAAAAATACCTAAGACCAAAAAGAAAAGTTATAGAAATATGTTCAAACATAGCAGTATTTATTTATTTACTTACTTATTTATTTTCTAGTCAAACATATTATTTACTTACTTACTTACTTACTTACTTACTTACTTATTTTTTGACCAGACAACATATATTTACTGACAATATATATTTATTTGAAAATGAGACAATTTGGCCAATAAAGTTTACTGGGCACCAACTGTGTATAAATACACTGCCTAAGTATATACTAAAATGCTACATGTCTTGACTACTTTTCTTATTGCTGGGACAAAATACCTGACCTCCAGAATGAAAGAGAGAAAGGCTTATTTATCACACATTTTTCAGAGACTTCAGGCCATGCGTGGCTGGCTCCAAGGCAGAGTGGCACATAGCGGAGGGCAGCAGTTCACGGCAACAGAACACAGCAAAAGGAACAAGAGTAAAAAGGGAGGAGCAGTTAGAAAGATCCAGCCTCTCTCCTTCCTTACACAGTATGCAGCTCCCATCCTAGGTCAGGTGTAGAACTCAAATCCATAATCCCAGCAGTGGACTACAAGTCAATCACAAACTCTAGAAGCACACCCCATGACTGCATGACACTTTGGGGGGACATTTAGACACAAACTATAAAAACTACATGTTCAATATAAGCAGTAACTTCAACAGGAATAGAAGAGGTCGAAGTGAGCTAAATGCATTTGGAAAAGAATTTTTAAAAGAAACTGCCTTCCTCTAACCAAGGCTCCTCCTAAAAGAGGAGAAATATAAATGGCCACTGGAGACAAATTATGAAGACTTTTTAAAAATTAGGCAGCTATTTAGACAGAATCCATTCACTCAGTGATACTGAAACCTTATTAGGAGCTGTGTAGGTATTTATGCAAATCACAAAAACAGCAATCAAATTTATCTTCTGCCCTCAACAACTTAGTATCTCTAGGGCCGGCCAAATAGCTCAGCAGATTAAAGTGCCTGCAAGCAGGTGCAGGAGCCAGGGTTCGATCCCCAGGCCTGCCGGGTCATCCCCGCTCCCAGAGCATACTAAATTGGCAATTGAGACTGGGCTTGGTGGTGCAGCCACCCGTAATCCTAGCCCTTGGGAGGCTGTAAACAGGCCAATCATAATGAGTCTGATCTAATAGTGAGAGCCTGAACACCCTGCCCTTTCAAAAAAAAGCCTTAGTATTTCTAGGGAAAAAAATATGACAGGCATAAAAACATGAGTAGTGTAAGGTGACAAGTGAAAGACACCATAACAGATGAGATGCTACAGTAGTTTTGAAAGGCCATGGTTCATTCCAGCAGAATTCATCAAGTAAGTCTTAATTGTGCTCCCTCTGGCAGGGCACATTGCAAATTAGGAACAATTAAGAGAAAAATACCATAGTCTCTTCATATATGCAAGAATACTGTGGCATCACTGTCCCCAACAGCAAAACATCCTGAGGGGAAAGCCAAGGCCCAGACAAAGGAGCATAAACTGATGTATTCACAGGACATGGTAGATAGCAGTTGGGATGCATAAAGCACAGTGATACACCATGTGGGAGGCAGCTCCCGACATGGCTCCAGGGCCCAACTCGGCCTCCTGGTGCTCATAACCTGTGGGATTCCCCTATCTTTGAGAACGGGCAGCACACAATGCCTTGCTTCTAATGGAGACAATATAGCAACACTAATAATGGCTTGTAGCTCCCATAACTGGTGACCGCAGACTGTGGCTCTTGTCTTGCTGGAGTTCCCTCCCTGGTTGTCCTCACATGCTGTGATGGAGAAGGCCACCATTTAAGGAACAGAGGCAACCAGTAAGAAACAAAGGGCTCAGTCTAACAGCCTATAAGGAGCTTACTTCTGAAACCACCATGCAGAGAACTTGGAAGTAGATCAGTCTAAGTTGGATCTTAAGGTGACTGTGGTCACAGGCAGCAATCTGGTCGTATCCTGTGACAGAAGCTGGCATAGTGAAGGGCTGACAAGATAGCTCAGTGCACTACACACATGCTTAGACAAGTGCAGGAACCAGGGTTCAATCCCTGGCACCACATGCTGTGTGGGACCCTCCACCCCCCACCCCAGCACACTGAGCCATCAACCAGGTCTGAGGTCTGAGGCATGGTAGCACACACCTGCAATCCCAGTGCTGGGGACGCTGAACCCAAGAGGATCACTATGAGTCCAAGCTATGTAGTGAGGTACAGTACCAAATACATAAAATTAAAAAGAACATGGTATAGAGGATCTGACTAAACTGGACCCACATTCCTGATCCACAGAAACCAAAATAGCAAGTCGGTGCTATCTTTAACCTGCCAAGTTTGGGGGTAATTTGTTACACAGCAATAAATAATACATTCAACAGTGTGAATGAGATGAATCAATATCATCTGAAAAAAGTACATCCAAAAGATTCTCTATCCTGAGAAGTATGTTGTCAAGCTAAGAAGGAACTGAATAGACTTTCCTGGAATATAAGTAGATGCAACAACACTATGTTTAAAAAGAAAAGCAAAATGAAGTGCAGAACTTCAGATAATGGGGGGAGGGGCTGGAAAGAGGAAACAGAGGACAGAACAAAGGAAATCATGTGAAGAAAATAGCATGTAAGCTGATCCATAAAGAATGAGCATGATCTTGTCCCTGGAAATTCATAAAGAATGGAAATCTAGGTAGAAAACCTAAGTAAACACAACAAAGAAAAAAATCACAAGGTATTTGGGGAAATGAACAAATTGGCCAGTTTGGTGAGGTGAAGGCCACTCAAACTAAGCATGAAGAACACCAGCAAAGAGTCTAAGACTGTGCCAGTAAGTCTCACCTTAATTCCTGCAGGTAGTTCCTGAAGGTTTCAGAGATGGGAACTAAGTATGTTTCAAGACCTGACAAGCCTAAGTCCCCATCTGGACAAACAGTATACCAGAGGGGGGGGCTTAGGCTTGTCAGGTCTTGAAACATACTTAGTTGAAACATACTTGAAACATACTCCCCAGTGGGGCTGGGGAGATAGCTCAGTGCTCTAAGCACCTGCCTGGCAAGCACAAAGACCAGGGTTTGATCCCAGGTACTATGTGCTCTGCCAGCCCTGGAACCCTAGGTGTGCTGTGCTGGCCTGGAAACCAGGTGTGGTGGCACACCCCTATAAACCCAGCACTGGGGAGGCTGAGACAGAAGGAGTTCAAACTGCGTAGAAAGACCCTATATAAAATGATAAATAAAAAAAGAAAGAAAAACATTTTAAGAGATGCCAGAAGCAAAAACAAAGACTCATTAATTACTGTAAACATATGAATAAGTACAAGGCTCTATTTACTCATATATTTCATCCATTCTTTTTTTTTTTTTTTTTTTAGAGAAGGGTCTACAGGGACAGGATGTGCAGGGTCTCACTACCAGATCAAACTCATAGTGATCTGCTGTTTTACAGCCTCCCAAGGGCTGGAATTACAGGTGCACGCCACCATGCCCAGTCTCAATTGTCGCCATCTCAGTGCACCCCGGGGGAATCAAATCCCCCCTGCACCTGCTTCGTGGCACTTTAATCCGCTGAGCTGTTTGGCTGGCCCACTCATATATTTTAGTATTTATTGAATTTCTTCCAGGCACTGTGTTATATCCTGAAAATTCAGCAAGACAGAAAAGATCTTACAATCATAGGTAGAGCTTATATTCTAGTGATTGGACATAGACAAAAAAAAAACTAGAAATACACAAAATGAGATCAGTTTAGGTTGTGGTAAGTATTTGAAAGGAAATAAGCAGGGTGAAATGTTAGAAAGTAACAGGGAAGTAGACAGGGGTAAAGTTGAAGTAGGAAAGTCAAGATGAACTGAAATAAGCCTTCAGAGACTGACAGATAATGACGGCCTCGGGAAAAGGACATGTGAAGCAGGTATAAAGAGCCAGAGAACAAATGTTTTAGGCTTGTGGATCCGCCTGTCTCTATCGCAACTGCTCAGCTCTGCAGCTGCAGCATGAAAATGTCCAGGGACATGGCACAAATGAATGCACATGACTATCTAAACCGTGTCTGCAACAGGGGCAGCAGCCCGCACTGCACAGTCTGTGACACCGTTCCTAAGGAACCACAGTCTAAGACAAGCTGAAGGGAAAGACTGTCTAGCTCCATGTTGAAGAAATGGGATAACACTGAAAAGTTCCTTGCAGTATTCCTTTTAAAGTGGTGGAATGCTAGAATCTCTTGCTACCTTAGCCCCATGCTAACATCTTTGCTCTATAAATATATATAAGAACTAGAAGATACTGAAGTTAGGACTTCTTTGATTGCAGATAATAATAAGACTGGCTTGTGCATAGAGTTGTTTTTTCCTCATATAACAAGAAATTTATTTTTAACATATCATGACACACTCAGTGTGCAAGATTTTCACCTTCGTGAGTTTTGCCTGATGATAACAAAATAGCCTTGATAATCTTTAGTAGCACATCTGTGTTCATGGCAGAAAGAAGGGAGGAACCCTCAGAGGATACACCAGTGGTATCAATACCTTGTAAGAGAAAAATAAAAAGAAATCTTTCCCAGCAAGTCCCAACAAACTCTCAGTTCTATCTCAAAGACCATATTGTGATCAAAAACAATACTATCATTAAGAAAGGGGAGCAGTAGTCTCTCAATTTTCTAGCCTCCACATAAACAAGGAAATTGGATTAACCAGTCAACCATGACTCCACCGTAATGACAGAAGAACATCTTATCTTTGAGGTTGTTGAATCCAATTCCACCAACTTAAGAAAAAGTACAATGGAAACTTTAGTTTTTGGTGTTTGCATATAACTTTCCACCCTCTCATACACACTCACACATCTCTGCATGCCTGCACCTTCCTTAAAGCATCATTATTATTGTTTTAGAGAATTCCTCTAAGGAAAGAGAAAGGTAACTACAGAAGACAAAGAGACAAGGTCCTCCTTCTCTATACCTCAGCACAATCCCGGGGACAGACACATGGCTGGGGTCGCCCTCACAGCCTTTCAGTGCCATGATCTTGGCTCTGGGATAAGGGACCCAGAGCTGCGAAGGTCACTCATCACAAATGCTAGGGAGTGCGCTTGCTGCTCAGCCAGCCAGCTATGGGCACATACTGCGCTTCCTACAGTCGGGCCCTCCAGAATTCCTTAGACTCCTGCTCATTTCCAAACTTCAGTGATTCCATGGACCCCCGATACAGAACTCAAAGGGAGATTACTACGTGTCTTGGGCGGTATCTAATCATCTTTTTTTTTTTTTTTTTTTTTTTTGCCTTTTTGAGACAGGGTCTCACTATGCAGCTCAGGCTGGCCTTGAGCTCACTTTTGTAGCCCAGGCTGGTCTCGAACTCGCACCGATCCTCCTGCCTCAGCCTCCCAAGTGCTGGGATTACAGGTGTGCGCCACCACGCCTGGCTATCTAATCATCTAATCTCCCCTTCCTTGGGGATAAAATTCCACATCCTTTTCTTTTAACTAGGTTTTTCAGACCAATCTTGGAATAGACTATTTCTTGGCCTTTCTGGCTGGAAGTGCAGAAAGTAGATAATGAAATACAAACAGGGCCAGGGAGATAGCTCAGGCCTGGAAAGCTCAAGGTCCTGAGTTTGGTGGACCTGGTACCACCAAAAAAAAAAAGAAAAGAAAAGAAATATAGACAGACAGGTTGATCTTTATTACATACACTATAACCTACTGATTCTATCTTTTAAGGCTGGGTACCACCTACCAAGTCAATTTTTGACTCACTGAATGGGTTGCAGCCCACAACATGAAAACACATTTATTTTAAATAATTATTATGGAGACTATACCAGGAATTCAGTGAGAAGGCCCTCTAAGGACACTATGTGTTTATG
The DNA here is from genome assembly GCA_004027025.1 of Myocastor coypus. NCBI lineage: Eukaryota > Metazoa > Chordata > Mammalia > Rodentia > Myocastoridae > Myocastor > Myocastor coypus. The sequence goes on from PVJA010024305.1 coordinate 23,317, forward strand.
GTTAGTAACACAGGTGTCATAGTCTCAATATAACCAAGACAGTTCCAGTTACATCTGTTCCACTGATATAATTCTTAATAGCAACTATTTTGGTTCTCAAAAGAGTCCATTAGCATTAGACATTTGGCCACACTATTAATAACAGTTTTAGTCTTCTGGAACATTTCTGCCCAAGCTATTCATCCAAACACTGAGAACAGGGGCAGGATATGTTTGAATTGTCTTTCCTCACTAGCCCTGTGGGGGCTCAGGCACAAAACCTTTTACTGTGAAACTGCTATTTGTGTTTTAGAGGTATTCTTGCTATTGGGCCAAGAATGGCTTTTTGTTTCTTCCATTTCAGGCTCTCAAATCTTATTTAGGCCAAGCTATGAAACCACTGCCTTTTTAAAATTCCCTTGACTCCTCTCTTTAAAACACCTTGCTTCTCTCAACTCCAAAAGCCATTATATGTAATTTTCAAAATACAACTGGACAAACACAGTATTGTCATTTTGTTTTTATTACAGAGTATTCAGTTCATGGTGGCAGAACAGCAACAAAATGGTGACAGAGGCAGCCAACCAACTAGGGGAGCAGAGAGCAACAGCTTCTGTTTTTATTATAAGTATTTTTCCTTTATTTATTTTCTTTTATGTATTTATTACAAGGTCTACAGGGTCTCACTACACAGATTGGACTCCCAGTGATTCTCCTGTTTTCAGCCCCCCAAGTGCTGGGATTACAGGTGCATGCCACCACGCCCAGTCTCAATCATCCTCTGAGTGTGCCCCAGGGACAGGACCAGCACCGCATGCTGGGAAACAAACCCCAGCCCCTGTGCTGTGTCCTAAGTAAGTGCTTAGTCCGCTGAGCTATCTGAGCAGTCCTTATTATAATTATTAGTGCACATTAACTGTAGAAGTTAATGAGATTCCCTAAGATAGATAGATAGATAGATAGATAGATAGATAGATAGATAGATAGATGATAGATAGATAGATAGATAGATAGCAGTGATCATGTTCATCCATCCTTGGAGAATCCCTAGATATAGTATATTATTTTCTAATTATCTGAAGTTCATGAGACATCTACCCAGTTAGATTGCTAGGGCCAAAAGTCAACCTTTATGTTTCTTTTGTGCTACCTTCAGACCTGCCACAGCTCTTGACAAGTCATACATGTTCAATAAGAACACATGTTCTTAACATCAGGTTTGCAATTGTCCTTGCTTTTCTTCACAGACAAGAGCAATGGGTTTTGCAGTCAACAAGACTTGGGCTCACAGTCCAGCTCCACGACTGTGGCATGATAACAGACAATCTACTTACTCTATTATGGCCATAACCCAAGAACCTATTCACATGATTGACTGAGAATTAAAATAAGTTAGGTGACGCAGGTGCCACACACATGGCAAGCACTCAGTAAGCAGAAGTTCCTACCAGCGCGATCGCATCACCAGTCCTCCAGCCAAATCATCACTAAGCAAAACAAAAGAAACCAATGCTGCTATTGTTTCTTCCTGAACACAAAGTATTCTCATACAGTCTGTATGTGAGTTAATTTGTACTCTACCACCACCACCCTCATGTTACAAAATCGCTTAATAATACGTTAATCCGCATGTGGAGACCAGTCTGATCTCAGTTTCATTCAGAGATTTAGATAAATTCAATCAAATCTAGAAATCTGATTCAAGGCAAAATATTCAAAGCTACTCTCTCAGCATTCCCTGCAATGGAGCTTAGCTTATACATCAGCCAAGGACTAAAATGATTAGGGCAATGATCCTCAAATTCTTTGATTTCAGGGCTCTGACAGCCTTAAAACTTAAGGGTCCCAGAAGACTTTTATTTATGTGGGTTATATCTACCAATATCATATTTGAAATTAAACTTAAAATCTTTAACAATTCACCTTTTTATAAAAAAAAAAACTATACATTAACAGAAAAAGACAAAGTCTATGAAAAATAACTGTACTCTTTTTCCAAAATAAAAATAGTTGAGAAAAGTGGCACTGTTCTAAGTTTTTCAAATGTCCTTAGTATGTCGCTTAGCAGAAGACACATGGACTCTCAGGCCTGCTTCTGCATCCCATGGGAAGTGACATTATGTGTCATCTAGCAGCCTCTGGAAAGCCACTGCCCATGTGTGGGAGTACAAAGGCAAATGCTGCGCTATTGATAAGCTGTTAATATGAACATCGTCTGTGAGGTGGATTGCCTGAAAATGTCTTGGTGATCCCCATGATTTCCTCAGACCACAATTTCAGAATTACTGCAAAAAATTAATAGCAAAAAATCTATTAAGATACTTCTCTAAAGATCATATTACACAAACTGACTATTGTAACAAATGTAAGAACTTATTGAGCCAGAAATAGATATTTGGAAAAACAGGTAGCAATGCCATTTTCTAATTATTTTGGTTGAGAAAAATTGCCAGAAGAAATAATGTAATTCATGATAACAGGTGCTTTTGTTATTTTTAAAGAGATAGTAAATATATCCAGATTCTTAACCTCTAAATCTATCTTTCTAACACTCTTTGATATCACTAATATCTAAAAACATTTTATGAGGGCCATCCAGATAGCTCAGCAGATTAAACTGCCTGCTTAGGCAGATGCTGGGGTCAAAGGTTCAATCCCTGGCCTGCCATGCTGGCCCTACCTCCGGGGGTGAGCTGAGACTGTGATTGAGGCTGGGCTTGGTGGAGTGCCCGTAGTCCCAGTGCTTGGGAAGCTTAAAACAGGAGAATCACTACAAATCCAATCTGTGTAGTGAGATCCTGTAGACCCTGCGCAAAACTAAAATAAATAAATAAATAAAATAAAAAGAATATTTCATGGTTTGTGTCTCGATGTCCCCCCAAAGCCCCACGTTGTCACAGGGCTTTTTCAGAGGTGGCTGAATCTAGACTATGATGCAGGGATCAAGGGTGTGTGCTTAGTCAACCAGTCCACTGATTTAATCATACCTAGGATTAAGGTTGTGAGTGTCAAACCCAGCCTAGGGCAGGTAGTCCACATATAACTTAAGTGACAGTCTTGTCTCTCCTCCTCCTCCTCCTCTCTCACTGCTTTGAGTATCTTCCTCTGCCATGAACTGTTGCCCTCTGCCTGTGCCACCCTGCTGTGGGGCCAGCCAATTATGGACAGAAATCTCTATGGTGACTAAGTGAACCTTCTCCCCTTCAACTTTTACTTTTTGTCTCAGCCACGACAGACGAGTAAGTAAGACAGAATGAAAGGAAGTCCTAAGGCCAACTCTGAGGACCACTGCTTTAGGACATACGTGAGTCCTAGAAAGAGCAAAGAGTCCTGCCCCGCCCAGGCATCATAGCCAGGCCAGCAGGTCCTGCAGGAGGGAGAACTGACCAGCAAAACACTCCAGCCAGGACTGAAGGGAAGTCACCCAGGAGCCCAGTGCAACTGCTGAACAAATTTTTCAACCAAAGATGCTATGTGGGCGAGGAGCACCCATGGTAGCTGGCATGCTGCCCCAGGAGACAGAGATGATGCCAGGAACCAAGCCTTGCCCCATAACTGATCTCATGAGTCCTCCACATCCACCCACAAATCCAGGTCACCATCCCAATGCTTAGCTAAGAACGTAAGCACGTGTATAAGAAATCAAACTAGCTGAAGAAGTCAGTAAATGAGTTGAGTTTAACTTTAAAATCAAGCACACAGGATAATGAATGTTCTCACCACAAAAATGATAACTGTGTTAGTCATTCCCAATGAAGACGTGTTATTCATGTTAATGACATGAACTTTAGCTGTACATTCTAAAAAATTGAATAAATTTTTAAATTTCTTTCTTATCATTTCTTTATTTTTCTTTTACTTAGGATTCATTTTTTAAAAACTTAGTTTTGCTTCAAACTTCCTTTCTTGAAGTAATTATTTATTGATTGATTATGTTATGGCCGGCTCAGCCTGCCCTGGGGGAGGGGTTGGCACAGCATGTGGTGCTGGAGATCAAACTGTGGTCCCTGAGGTTGCCTAAGCTTGCCTAAGCAGGCGCTTTAGATGGCTGAGCCATCTCACCAGCCCTCAAACGTCATTTATTTCCCATTAAAATTCCACAATTAAAAAAAATAACCCAGGGGCTGGGGAGATAGCTCCGAGGCACAAGTGCCTGCTGGGCAAGTGCAAGGTCGTGAGTTCGAACCCTGGTCCCACAAAAAAAAAAAAAAAAAAAAAAACCCAAGTGAACATTTATATTATTTCTATCCTAACAATCAATAAGCTAGGGCTCATGGAAGAAACTGGACGAGTTACAGACAAAAATAATTTCCTCTGCCCCAACCAATAACACAAAATAAAACTGTAACCCTGCTAATATGACACAAGTGCCACAGTGAACAAGCACAGGCGGGAAGAAAGGGGTGAGGCTGCAGCCCTGCAGGGAGCAAAGACCATGAAGGCGCGGTTTTAATCCAGACTTATTCGTCAAACGACTTTCCTGAAATGAGGACACAGGCCTTTTGGCCACACTCCCTGAGTGTGTGACAGCCGTTTAACTGCTAGTGTGGATACTTCTGAGGCGGCAAGGCCTAAGAAAGAAAAGAACCAAGGTCCCCGTGCCAAACACCTAGTAGGACCTCAGTAATAAGGAGTGCGGAAGCCATACAGGACGGTTGGCAGAGAGCTACGACAGTAAAGACATCTACTCAGACGCAAGGTGGGGAGGTCCCAGGAGGGCTTCATCCCAGGAGAGGTGCCCTCTCTGACATCTAAGAGTGGGCACAGTCTGTTTTTGCTGTGCTAAGGATTGACGGGAAGCTATATCCCCAGCCCTTCTTCCTGAGTTTTTTGGGGGCGTTTTTTCTTTTGTTTTGTTTTGGCTTGGTTTTCTTGGCCAGGGTTTTTATAAGTCATAAGCCTATCCAGACTGGATTTGAACTTGTATCTTCCTGCCTTGACCTTGAAGGCAAAGTGGAAGGCATCCAAAAAAGGAAAATCCAACCCATGAGAACTCCATAAACAACGGGCAAGAAGGTGGATAGGAAAGCCTGAAGTTGTGATCGAGGAAGTCGATCCTGAAAAGTCTTTAAAAGCAAGTGTTACTATTATTATTAGTTATCATTATTTATCTTAATGTCATCACTTAAGGATAAGTTTCAGCCCTAGGAGAATATTCACCCCAACTCCGGCCGCTCTGGGCTCCCAGGGTTGCACAATGAAAAGGCCCGAGCAGCAGGACTGAGTGTCAGCCCCGCGCTGTGAAAGTAGAGATCCGGTGGGAAGGTCATCAGCGTGGGGGCTGGCTCTGGGCCCGCATCCTCGGGACCCCAGGGTCCCTCGAGGCTGCCAGCGGGGTATAGACGAGTACCCAAAGCTCTTGTCACATCGGACACAGAGGCTGAGGACGCTGCGTTTGGAACCCACGCCCTCACGGTCCTGCTCATGCCGTCTGGACGTGAGATGCCTATCTGCCCAATACTAACCCACCTAGTGCCCATCCAGACCCTCGCGCCGCGACCCGGACTCACCGCTCCGTGGGCCCAGCTTCAGCGGTTACCATGGCGACAGCGGGGAAAAACACCCCCTCCCTAGCGGCAGCCCCGCCCCCCGGGCACAGAAGTTCCGGCTGTGCGCGAAGGTCAGGTTGCAGAGAGGCGGCGCGCTGCGGCGGGAAAACAGAGGAACTGAGAATCACAGTTAACAACGTCACTATGTTCAGAGGGTGCCGTGTGGGCTTCTTCTTCATGTTGTATGATTATATTGCAGTTTTAAAAATAAAATGTAAAAATAAGATATGCACGTTGCTTGGGGGCCATGTTAGTGGTATCTTTGGCTTTTAAATGGAAGCATTTTCTGTAATGGGAGGACGCATTCTAAAAACTACTAACGGTTGTAACTATAACAGATGGCTTGATTTTCTGGTTGTTGGAGTTCTTCCTCCTGTCGTTATGGTCATGGTCGCCTACAAGAAACATTTCCTGTCCCCTCACAAGTGCCAACTAGACAGGAGCAGAAAGAATTTGAAAATAGAAACCCTCTTGATTCGTAAATCTAAGGTCTACAACACGACTAGGGAAGAACTAAAGTATAAAGAAGCCAACAGAGAAATGCTAAGATTGTAAATCATATAAACGTTCATGAGGATCACACAGATCTGAAGACCAGAGAGTTTCATGTTTGTATTGGTCAATACAAGCTGGGGCTGATTTACACAATCTGAAGGAAGAACCGATCCTTTGGTTAGGGTTTCAGAGGGTGCCGTGCATGGTAGAGCCCCAGCGCAGAAGCATTATGTAGAAGGCACAATGGAGCAGAGCTGCTCCATTAGTAGTGGAGAAGGAGCAGAGCACAGGGGAGGAGCATCAGTGAGGTCTGAAGAGCTTGGGAACTTTGGGATCGAAGACTGTGGAGTCTTCAATCCAAGAGACGCACACCCGGATGTTAAGGTCCCACTCTTAAAATCAGTACCTTCCTCTTAGCATGGCAGACTTCAACATTCAGAATTTAATCTTCTTTGAGATTCTGCTATATTTACATTTAACTATTGTACCTGGACCTCAGCTTTTTCCACTCTCTATTTACAAAAAAATAATTAGCCTTATTTGTTTGTTTGCCAAAGTAATGATTTTCATGCTTAGAATTTAATTGCCAAATTTTTTTTTTTTTTTTTTTTTTTGGGACCAGGGTTCGAACTCACGACTTTGCACTTGCCCAGCAGGCACTTGTGCCTCGGAGCTATCTCCCCAGCCCCTGTCTTTTTGAGACAGGGTCTCGCTATGCAGTTGAGGCTGGCCTTGAGCTCACTTTTGTAGCCCAGGCTGGTCTCGAACTCGCACCAATCCTCCTGCCTCAGCCTCCCGAGTGCTGGGATTATAGGCGTGAGCCACCACGCCCGGCTTAATTGCCAAATTAATCATTCTCAATCTCTCAAAAGATCTCTTCAAAGTATGAAATGATCATACAGGTAGCATCAGCCCAGCCAGGCATCCTCTATATCTCAAACACCTGACACACTGCACCAGAATATTTCTTTCTACCAGAATGTATAGTTCATTAATAATGAGCATTTTAACAACTGCAATCCAATTGCACCAAGAACTATCTGTGTTGTTTTTACCACCAGTAATGACAGTCTCTTTGCTAGCCTAGAAGCAAGTAAATCCAACGTGGAAATCACATTAGTATAACTGTTGTCCTACCCATTCCTGATGCCAAGTACCACAATTAAGCTCCCCATGAAACATATTCTGAGGTAGAGTTTAATATGCAGAAAATCTGTTAGTGCTCATGGGACCGATACCTGAAGGAAGGGCCAGAAATACCCAACAGAAAGGTTTGGCTTCCAGGTAGTCTCAGCAGAGGCTTCTGAGACCTCTCTAGGAAGCTCTGAAGTTGGAAAGGCACTTCAGATCTGTTCCCAGGGTAAGGGAAAGGACTGCCTTTTTCTCTTCTTTTTGAAGTACTGAGGATTGAGCCCAGGGCTTTTGCAGTAAGATACATCCACAGCAGTGTTGTGTTTTGTTATGTCATGCTATGTTGTATTACAACATTATGTTACATTATGCTATGCTTTTGTTTGGGGGGGTTGTTTTCTGTTTTGTTTTGTTTGTTTGTTTGTTTGTTTTTGGTTTGTTTGTTTATTTGTCTCTTTGAGACAGGGTCTCGCTATGCAGTTCAGGCTGGCCTTGAGCTCACTTTTGTAGCCCAGGCTGGTCTCAAGCTCACGTTGATCCTCCTGCCTCAGCCTCCCAAGTGCTGGGATTACAGGCATGCTCCACCACACCCAGCTATGTTTTTATTTTTTTTGTAAGTTGTTTTGTGTTGTGCTGTCTTGCATTTGTTTTTGCTATGCTGCTAAATTTCCCAGGCTGGGTAGAACTTGCAGTCCTCCTACCTTGGAATGCTAGGTTATTTCACATACTGCCATGCTCAGCTAAGAAAACCAGTTCTTTATATGCCCATGTGCACCAGCAACTGGATGCAGAGTACCTTGGAAGGGGAGTGGGTAGGCAGGGCTTCTCAGAGGCTGGAAAGGGCTGACAGCTGGCTTCTGTCCCTCAGCAGCATGCCTAGCAGCTGGTGGGTTATGTCCCTCATTCCTAGAGGATGTCTAGGTAGCTTATTGCAACACTAGCTTTTTTTTTTTTTAATTTTTTTATTTTATTTATTTTATTTGTTTATTCACTCATTTTTATGGCCGACTCAGCCTGCCCTGAGGGCAGGGCTGGCACAGCATGTGGTGCCGGGGATCGAACCGCGGTCCCTGAAGCTGCACAAGCTTGCCCAAGCTTTCCCAAGCAGGCGCTTTAGACCACTGACCCATCCCGCCGGGCCCCAACACTAGCTTTATACTACGAATTGGACAGGCGCCTCAATTCATTTGTTTCTCAATAGTCTGGAATTGAATTTTTCTCTTTTGAGTAAGTTTCATTTTAAGATTGTTAAAAACAGGGGCCTGCTGGGCGTGGTGGCTCACGCCTGTAATCCCAGCACTCGGGAGGCTGAAGCAGGAGGATTGGTGCGAGTTCGAGACCAGCCTGGGCTACAAAAGTGAGTTCAAGGCCAGACTCTGTCTCAAAAAGACAAAAAAAAAAAAAAAAAAAAAAAAAAAAAAACAGGGGCCAGCAAGATAGTTCAGCAGTCTAAAGTGCCTGCTTAGACAGCCACAGGGACTGCAGTTTGATCCCCAGCACCACATGCTGCGTCAGC
>PVJA010024306.1:0-32001 GCA_004027025.1 Myocastor coypus
TCAATCTTATATACCTATATGTATTAATCTAAACTGATCCGATGATGAAAATATGCAATATAACCATTGTTAAATTTAAACAATAAAAGAATTGAAAAAAAAAAAAAATAAAAAAAAAAAATAAATAAAATTACTGGGACAATGCTTACGTTATTTGGTCAATTCTGCATGCCCTTATAATCTGAGCAACTACTTTGAAGATAATAATATGCAACACTAACCATTGTTAATTTCCTATCATGGTGTTTTGAAATTATGTATCATTTTTTTTATTATCTAATAAAAATCAGAGATTACTACGTAACAAGTACATTTGCTTCACCACAAACAAAATTAAGCATTTTAAAGAATACTGCTAACAGTCATCTAAGTGTATTGCTTAGAAAACAGCACCAAATTCAGAAGCTGCCTATACATACTCATGCATGGGTTTGGTAGCTAATAAATGAATTTTCCTGGCTTGTAAAAGGTTGTTTGGCTTTTTTACTTAAACTACAATGTCACAGAGACTGTCGGGCTCTACTAATGAACATAACACAAGACCACACGCTCCTTGATGAATTTAAATAAACTCTCATTTAACAAATCCATTCCTTCCGTCAATTTTGAGGGACCCAGTTTAACAACGGAGTCACCTTCCTGGATGAGAGAGTGTATGCTTACACTGCCAGAACTCAAGAGCTTGGTCAGGGTGACCAAGAGCTCAGGAGAGCCAGTGCCACCTCCATAGTGAGTGCAAGGCCAGCCCAGATTACATAGCACGACACTCACAAAAATTCAAGAACCAGACAAAATAAATCAACAAAAAAAAAAAGCAACAACAAAAAACCCAAACAAAGCCGGGCGTGGTGGCACACGCCTGTAATCCCAGCACTCGGGAGGCTGAGGCAGGAGGATCAATGCGAGTTTGGGACCAGCCTGGGCTACAAAAGTGAGCTCAAGGCCAGCCTGAACTGCACAGCGAGACCCTGTCTCAAACAACAACAACAACAACAAAAAAAAACCCAAACAAATCCCTGGTGGGGAGGGGGCAGGGATTGAACTCAAGACGCTGGACTTGCCTGGCAGGTGCTTACTCTACTGAGTTATCTCCCTGGTCCCTTAACTGAGTCTTTACAGACTTATTTTCTGGCAGTAGCTTACCGTCCTTCTTCTTCTGTGCCAATATAGTCACTTCTTCTCCTTTAGGGAGGTCAAGCAGAAAAAGAACAGCTTCTTCTCTTATGATATTTGTGAAATCTACATTGTTCACCTATTAAAATAAAGAGATTTCATAAAATTAGTTCTGATTGCTTTTTAAAAATATAAAAACAGCTGGCTGTGGTGGCAACTGCCTATAATCCCACTGGCACTTGGGAGGCTAAGGCAGGAGGACTGGCATGAGTTCAAGGCCAGCTCAGCCTATACAGTGATAACAAGGTCAGCCTGAGCTACACAGCGAGACCCTGTCTCAAAAAGATAAAAATCTTGAAAATGTGTCTTTAAGATGAAAATTTTAGTTTACTTTGAAGAAAATAACACGTACTCATCTAACCAGAAATCAAGTAAATAAAGTAAAGGTAAACACTTAGGCAGTGGTTCTCAACCTTTCTAATGCCGGGACCCCACAATACAGTTCCTCATGTTGCGGTGACCCCAAACCAAAAAATAATTTTGGTGGCTACTTCAAAATCGTAATTTTTCTATAGTTATGATTCGGAATGGCTTTAGGTGACCCGTGTTTTGGTCGTTCGACCCCTACTGGGGTCGTAACCTACAGGTTAAGAACCACTGACTTAGAGAGTAATGTACATTTAAAATAATGTACCCTTGAAGTTCATCTGTTACAAAATTGAGCCAATTTTGGCCAAAAAGACATATTGTGAAATTTCTGGATTTAAAATCTTAAGTTCTTAATTCTATGAATTAGAATATAGCCCTGCCTTCTAATTGCTGAAATACCAAAAGGAAATGGAATTTAAAAAAAAAAAAAAAGAATTACTTTGGCATCCTAAGTGCCAAAATGAAACCGTCAAGATGTAACCAGAACTGTACAGGAATCTGAGTGGGTGTCCCCTTTTCATCATGTATAATCCCAGTACTTGGGAGGCTGAGACAGGAGAACTGACATGAGTTCCAGCCAGCCTAGACTATACAGTAAGTTCAAAGTCAGTCTGAGCTTACCCTACAGGATAAGGAGGGAAAAGGAAACATGAGGGAGGGGAAGGGATCCCATTATAGACTGAATCTATCCAGGCTTTCTTGACTTTTGTAACTACTTTTCCTTGTACAGTAAGATACACCTCAACTCAGGCAGCTTACCTGATAAAGATTCCACCATGAAGCACCTGAGCCTTATCTGGGGTAAAGAATGTCCTGCTACAAAGACCATGTCTCTAGGAGAGGAATACCTGATGCTGTTTACTGGCAAGCTGCAGCCCGGGGCAGCGTCCTGCCATTCTAAACATTTAGATGAACTTTAAAGACTACCTGGCAGCTACCACAGGGATCTAAGACTCACCAGTGACTGAAATGAAGTCTCTCACTATGCAGTAACACGTACACTGTAGTAAACCACAGCAAATACACGAATGGGAAGTGGCCAGTCCAGCACAAGCTAGATTTAATAGATGCTTATCTGGTTCACAAGACTCCACACAGCAAGCCTGTTGTATCAGATGCCCTTTAAGAAACTCACAATTCACACAATCTGACATACCCTGAGAATTTGATCGCCTTCCTCTAAACCTTCTTTGGCCGCTGGGCTATCTTCTAGAACGCCGGCTACAAATATTCCAACATCATTTCCACCAGCAAGTCGCAAACCCACACTATCTCCTTTTCTGAACTTTACCAATTTCATGCTGGGCCTGTTAAAACAGATTATTTCATTTGAGACAGTTAGCAGAAGCTTGAAACATTACAGCAAACTGCTATAGTGAAAATGATATTCAGAATGGAACAAAGAACCATCATTTCTAAAACCTAACAGAGCTCATTAATTTATTAGATGAAACAGTATTACAATTCAAAATCAGACTTACGGTAATAGCACTCATGTAAAAACAACTTAACATAGTTACTTTATAAAATTTCCTGATAAAACAATGCCTTCCTAACTCTCAGCATTGGAAGTGGGCACTATGAGACACACTTTTAATCCAAGCACTATTTTGGAGGCTAAGACAAGAAGACTGTAAGTGTGAATCCCATCTAGGGAACTTAGCAAACCCTGTCTCAGAAAACAAAGGGTCAGACAGGGAGCTTTGTACAAAGACCTTATCAAAACAAGAATATTAGGTAAGTATGTTACTTTTCCAATAGCTAAAAGAACTTTTTTTGTACCCACCCTAATTCACATTATATGGCCTCTGCTAGATAACTGAAAAGCCTCATTTTATACAGGTAAAAACTGAAGCACAAATTAACTAATTTCCCTAATATCAGAAAGGCGGCATCAAGCTGTAGGGCTTATAATCTCAATAATAAATAGATTTTTAAACTTTGCAGATAGTGGAGTGTTAGCAGTCTGCAGCAGTGTACCTACTCTGTTGCTCCTTTCAACTGTAAAATAAAAAATCATTTGGCTTTTGTGGATTTGTCTCATATGCAAACTCTCTTCCATCTAGATTTTCAATCGCTTTCTTTTTTTTTTCTCTTTTTTGCTATCAAGAGTTGCACTCAGGCTGGCCAAATAGCTCAGCAGATTAAAGCACCTGCAGGCGCAGGGACCAGGGGCCAGGGGTTGGATTCCCGGGGCCTGCCATGCTGGCCCTGCCCTCAGGGTGTGCTGAAACACCCATTGAGACTGGGAGTAGTGGTGTGCACCTGTAATCCCAGCTCTTGGGAGGCTGTAAACAGGCAAATCATTCAGAGTCCAATCTAGCAATGGGATCTGAAACACTGTCCCTATACATCCTTCTTTAACAAAAAAAAAAAAAAAAAAAAAGAATTGCACTCAGGACCTTACACTTGCGAGGCAAGCACTGTGCCACTGTGCTATACCTCCAGCCTGCTCCCTCTGTACAACTTTGTTTGCAAAAAGGGAGGAACAGATGTAGGTAGGCACATTTCTGTTATCAGAGGAGTGGTGAAGCACTGCTCTGTGACATCCTGGAACAAGCCCTGGAGGATCCTTGGACAAATACGTGGACAGAAACAGATCCTAAGTTCAAGCAGCCCTATTGTCTTTGTAGGTGGCTCCTTAACTATCTATATCCATGATCATAAAGACATGCTTTACTTATATTCACTATTCCAACATGTGGCACAGAAAGTCTTTTTTCTTCATTGACTAATAAATTACTAGAAGCTAGTAGGAAATAACTAAAAACCTGAGTTGAGGGAGGAGAGATTTCTAGCCCTAGTTAACCAACTAAATAAAACTCTTCTCAGCTTATCACACAAAAAATTCACCTGTGATCGTTTTTTTTTCTTTTAATCTGAGCTACCACTAGCTAAACAAAGAAAGAGCCTCTATTTAAATGAGGCCACTTGCTGCCAGGTTGGCAGAGACCTTCCTCCCTCCCTGAAGTTACTTACATTATCAGCTTTACCACTGATAGTTTATGTCCCTTGGTTAAGGTGGTATCCTTCATTTTCAGTAAGCCAAAGGGATTCTCAAAGACTCCACTCTTAAAATTATATTGAGAGTGCTTTTAAACATTTTTTGAAGTCCTTAGACCCTAAGCCCTTGGAAATTCTCCTCTACCCTGATCAATCTAGTCTCTCAAAAAATGAAAGCAGCTGAGTACAGTCTGCAAACTTTAATAAAATCTACTTTTCAGAACCAGAGGAGTTTCAGGCCATGCCTCAGTGTCACATCACTGCTCCTGACAGACATCCTGTGCTTTGACAATCTGCACTGTATCAACTACTTCAACAGTAAAATGCAGATCCCTTTTCCTTTAAAACCACTCACTGGATATCAAATCTTTCTTGGCTCAGCTACTAATCATACATATATCCCCAAATCGTCTTTGCATTTGGGCTTAGGGAGATCTCTGGAATCTTTAAGTTTCCTAAACCCTAAAAATATATAAAAATATTGAAGTAATTCCCAAAGAAGAAAAAAATAAGAGGAATATGACTTCACAGTGTGTTAAGTTATCCCTAGATATTAAATATGTAAAATTTTAAAATTATGAACTATCTACCTATTACAGTTTAGCTCTAGATGTCTCCCAAAGGCCCAATGCGCTCATAGGTGGGACTTTTGGGAGGTTACTGAATCAAGGGTGTAACACTGCATTAGTCCAATGAAGGCATGCAGTGGTGTGTGATATGGGAAGGTGGCCATTGTGGGCATGGCCCAGCAGGGCATGCACTCCTCTGGACTTCTGCTATTTCCTTCTGCCTGCCCTGACATAGGTTCATTCTCTGCCATCTTGCCTTGTTTTGGAGCCAGCTGGTCCTGGATTGAAACCTCTACAGACTATGAGCCACAGATATACCTTTCTCCTTTACATTGTGGGTGTTGAGTGTTGTACCTCAGCAATAAGACAGTACCTAAAACATCAACTTTTGACACTACTTTTCTGTGCCTTGCTAAGTTAACAACTCAAATCTCGCTTAGTACAGTAAGAAAGCTGAGCACAGGGCACACAACTATAATCTCAGCACTGGGGAGACAGAGGCAAGAGGACTACTATGAATTTTAGGCCAGTGTCAGCTACATAGTGAGTTTAAGGCTAGATTGAACTATATAGAAAGATCCTGTCTCAAATAACAAAGTAAGGGCCAGCCTAATAGCTCATCAGATTAAAGCGCCTGCTTAGGCTGATGTAGGGGTCAGGGGTTTGATCACCAGCCTGCTGAGGTATGCTGAGATGGTGAATGACACTAGGCGTGGTGGCACACGCCTGTAATCCCAGCTCTTGGGAGGCTGAAAAATAGGAGGATCATTATAACTCGCACCTTTGTAGTGAGACTCTGAAGATCCTGTATTAAATTTAAAAAAAAAAAAAAAGGTAAAGTGAAAGTGATGGAGTCCTTTGCATAAAATTTACTAATCTTCAGATTCACATGTATCTTTTACCAGAGGCAACAAAAACTAACTTAATGATCATAACAGTTTGAAATTTACTTAAAATACTTATACCTCTAATTCCACCAAGTATAAAATATAAAGTAGTAAAATTTTCTCAATATAGAAATTTACTTCTCAGTTGCTAATTAAAATCTACAATAGCTTTTTAAACAAGGATTACTTTTTCCTCAGGAGCATTTGGGAATTCTGGTAATCAGAAAGGGACAATTGCTACTGGCATCTAGTGGCCACTGATGCCGCTAAACACATCAAAATGGAGAAGAAAATGCCCCAAAATGTCAACAGCTCCAAAATAGAAAAATACTCATTTATTGATAAAGTACTAGAGCATTAGAAAGCTCTTGGAAATTCCATGAACAGTGCTAAGATTTAGAAACATTTATTAATGTGTTTAATTAATGCTTAAGGTATTAGAAAAACCGTAGACACCAATGCCTGCTTACGCAAGCTTAGGTAACCACAAGACCACAATTTGATCCCCGGCACCACATGCTGTGCCAGCCATATCCCTAGGGCAGGCTGAACCAGCCATAACATACATACATACATACATACATACATACATACAGTTTAAAAAGGTATATATGCAACCTGCTTAGCAATTAAATTACTACTCTAGATAATCATAATCAACAGAGAGAACAGTATAATTTTAAACTCCTTTACCGAAGAATTCCATCTTCGTGAGTTGAATTAGGTAGGACACCATCAGAAGGACTGACAGGTAAATCCACATCTGGTTGTCCAACCTGAGCATATACAGGCTTTGGTTCTAAGAAGAAAATTCAAATTGGGCAGGACCCATTTTAGAAAAGCATGTGAGCATCCAATGAAATAACCAAATTAAAATTTCCACAAAATAAGTATGATTTATCAGCAAAAATAAGTTCAGAGAACCTAATAAGGATTTTTACCATATGTACCAGAGCACACTTTATATAGTTACACATTCCAAACTCTCTGTAACAAGCATGCATATTACAGGATCACCTATGTTTCCCATAGCTGGTAGGATCTGAAAAACCTATAATCTCTACAGAAGAGTAACAGAAGAAAAATAAAGAAGGCAAACCATGTTCGTGTTAAGATTGTCCACACAGCGCCAACAAGATAGCTCAGCAGACTAAGCATCTGCTTAAGCAATCACAGGGCCCGGGATTTGATCCCCAGCACCACATGCCATGCTGGCCCCACCCCTGCATGTACTGAGCTGGCCACTGATACAAGGCATGGTGACACACACCTGTAAACCCAGTGCTGGGGAGGCTGAAAACTGGAGGATCCCTACAAGTCCAAGCTACATAGTGAGACCTTGTACCAAAAATATTAAACAAAAGAAAAAGAAAGAAGAAAACATTTCTGGTTAATAGCTACTTGTAGTAAATAAAGTTATCCTCTAACACTGCCATTAAAGAAGAACATCAAAGGATGGGGATGCAGCTCAGCAGAAAGGTGCTTGTTTACCACAAGCCTTGAGTTTAATCTCCAGGACCTGTGAATAAGTAACATTAAGATTTTCAAAATGTTTAAAACAAAAATCATTTTATCTGTCAGAAAATGTTTCATAAATACTTTAAAAACCTGTATTTAAGGACCTAGCCTAGAAATCTGCAAAGCTCTAAAACAGACTGCCTAAAAGGCCTAGAGATTTGTTCCTAATGTGTCTTAGTTCCTTATCTCAAATGGATGTGGCAAGAATGTAGATACTTACTAACAGAGTGGGGAATGGTGGCTATGTATAGTCTTTTTTAATTTTTTTCCTAAAATATATTTGGTGCAGGGCTGTGCATGCCTGGCAAGCAAGGGTCCCTGAGTTCAATCCCCAGTACCACAAAAAGTAATACTTAACAAATAAATAAAGTACAATATTTCAGTGGCTGGCTCAGCTTACCCAGGGGTGGGACTGGCAGTGTCTGGTGCTAGAGATACAACCCCAGTCCCTGAACTTGCTTAAATTTCTGGCCTCAGAAATGTTTTTTATTTGTAAAATGCGTTATTGAAAAGTACTCACTATACCAACCTCCTTCCTACAAAGAAAGTTCTGAAAACCGTACACAGAAAAATTTACATGAGTAATAGCAACTGCATCTTTAAAATCGTCCCCAAATCCTGACAATTAATTTCATTGCAAATATTCTTGGAACTTACGATATTGTTACCCTTACCTGGAAGAGGAGGTGTTTGCTTGTCATTTCTTTCAACTGTAACTTCTTCTACTGTTTTGATGGTGTGATTGTCTGAATGTTTTATAGGAGTTGAGACAGCCCCAGGCTTAGAAACTCTTTCTTCCTCTCTGCTGCGAAGACTATATTGTATTAAAATTTAAAAAAGGGGGAAAATGATTCTGAAAATCCTTTGTGGAAAATAGCACAAGACAATTTAACAACTGTGACAAGAATTTTATTCTAACAGTCATCAAAATAAAATAAGACATTGGCACAGAAAAGAATTCTGTAAAAATAATCCCAACTGCACAACAAATGGGATCATATCAAATTAAAAGGTGACTGCAGAGCACAAGAAACATCTACCAGGGCAAAGAGACAACTTACAGAACAAGGAAAAATATTTGCCTGCTATTTCTTTCACAGAATACTAGAATTACAAAACAAATTAAACAATCAGATTCTTCCCTAAATAAAAGACCTAGTCAGTAATAAGACAACTGATATGAACAAACTTCTCAGAGAAAGTACAAATGGCCAATAAATAATTCAAACCGGGCTGGGGAGATAGCTCAGGGGCACACATGGCTGCCTGGCAAGTGCAAGGTCCTGAGTTAGAGCCCCAGTTCAGAAAAAAAAAGAGAGAAAAGAAAAAAAAATTTCAACACCTCTAGTAATTACAGAAATGCAAACTGAAATGACACAGGGATCCCACCTTACTCCACAAATAATGGTAAATAGAGTCCTCCGCAAAAAACAGAAACAAATGTCAGTAAAGCTGTGGGAAAACAGGGACTCTTGTACATTGTTGACAGAAGTATAAAATGGTATAACCACTATGGAAATCAGTTATGATGATGACTCAAAAAACTTAAAATAGAAATTTCATTCATCCCAGCTATTCCCTTTCTAGGTATCTTTCCCAAAGAGCCAAAGACATCATACTGCAGTGTTAAAACCATATCCATGTTTATGGCAGCACAACTTACTCTAGTAGCTAAATCTTGAAATTGGCCTGTATGTCCACCAACAGATGAAAGGATAAAGAAAACACGGCACGTATACACACTGGTCTAATACTCTGCTATAAAGGAGGACAAATCTGAGTCATCTGTAGGAAAATGGATGCACTTTGAGATGACAATGTTAACAGTCAAGACATATAAGCATAAATTTCACATAATTCCTAGATAAAAGATCCTCAGAGTACTTTAAGAACAAAAGGTAACAGGAAAAAAGGAAATGGGTCCTTTACAAATGGGAAGAGGCTACAGAAATAAAGGAAGGAAGAGAGAGAGAGGGAGAAAAAATAGAATTAAGGTATGTTAATTATGTGTATTTATTCCCTAAGAGGATGTACCACAAAGAAAGAAAAATGCTAGTAAATGAAATCACGACAGAGATACCTGCTACAATGTTTTCCTCACACGCAAAATTCTAGAATCAAAATGCTGCAACAGAGAGAGTGGATTTTAGGGGTTTATTTTGTTTGTGGTCAGGACTCAACCCCAAAATCTTGGGCATGATAAGAAAGCATACTACAGATGAGTTATGTCTGCAGCCTGGAAGGGTCTGGTTTGGTTTATAAACAAAAGTATAAACTGGAAGTATATTTACTTTGTATCATTAAATGGAAATACGACAGCTAGGACATAATTACAGACTGGTCCTTAGTCTTATTAATGATTTTTTAAAAAACAAGCCCTATATATGATGTATGAATGGCATGGTGATGCATGCCTGAATGCTCAGCTACCCTGGTGGCTGAATGCTCAGGTAACCTGGTGGCTGAGACATAATGTTCATTTGAGCCCAGGAATCTGAGTCTAGGGTCTACAACATAGTAAGACTCTACTTTTGTGAAGGAAGGAAGGCAGGAAGGAAGGCAAAAAGGAAGGGAGGGAAGGAGGGGAGAGAAAGGGAGGGTGGAAGGAGGTTAGCAGGCAGGCAGAAACTAGGTTAAATGGAGTTGGTGAGTCTGATCTACGCTGCCTGTTTAAAATGCACAGATTTTTATAATTCAAGATGAAAATTATTAATATTAAAGTTACAATGGGGCTGAGGAGATAGCTCGTCAGCATAAGCACCTGCCTGGCAGGTGCAAGGTCCTAAATTCAATCCCTGGTACCCCCCCGCCAAAAAAAGCATTAAATGAATTTTAAATGATACACAAAATAGTAAGCTGTGCTTTAGATAGGAAACAACTATCGATATTTAGGGCTGGGGATATAGCTTAGCAGTTTAAGGCCTGTCTAGCAAGCACAAGGTCTCAAGTTTAATCTCTAGTACTGCAAAAAAATATTTTTTTTAAAAAAAGTTACACTGCACTAAACTGTGTGCAAGATATAAAAAAGGAAATGTGAAGATACTGAACTTGCAGGAAAAACAGTGTGACACCATTTAGGTATTCAAACTTCTATGCCTACACTGATGATGTACTTTCACATAACAAACTGGCAACAGTGGGCTGTCTCAGAGGGAAAAGTAAATAAAACAGCATCCCAAAGGCATTTTAAATTTATCTGTATGACTTCAATATTTACAAGATTATGTTTATACATTACTTACAAGGTTAGAAAAATTAAGTTTCAAAAGTTCAAAGATCTGCATTAAGTCCAAAGACTTTTGGCTTTCTTACTGCCTAATTCTAAGTCTCCTAAACACAAAGATTGTTCACATCTTCTTCCTGAAGAGGTAAAACAATAAATAAGCACTTTCCACAGCTCTCATCTTCCTACTCATTTAACCATCCTTCAGGGGTATTTTCTTTAAAAGTATGTATTCAGTGAGCTGCGTGTATATAAAGCAGTGTTACAGAAACACCAACACTACTATATATGTCAAACATTAAGAAAAGCACGCTACTGTTAAGTTATAAGAAATCAAAACCTTAGCCATTACTTAAAATTACCACTATTAGCTAAATATAAAGAACTACAATGAAGTTCTACTGTTCTAACCTCCTCTGATTATAACAGGGCAATGCAAAATAGTACTCCATATTCAATTAAAACTCCACGTGATATAAATACATACAATTAAAGAACTGCATAATTTAAAAGCTATAGATTTCTACTACTCTGTAACACGTAGAATTTGAACTATTTTTTTAAAAAAAAAAACATTCCAATTATTTGTCTTATAACTAAAAAAACCCCATACAATCAAAATTCAACATGTGACCAACATTATCATCTTGGTATCTTAACTTGTAATTACATGTAATATTTTAATTCAATTATTATTTGTTATGCACTTAAGGCTATTATTCCATGTATCACAAACTCCTGCTAGTAATTTTATCTTTGGTTATGTTTTATACAAGCTATCACCCTACCAAGAGCTGGGATTATAGGCACACTCCACCACACCCAATCTCAACTGCCATCTCAGCATGCCCTGAGGGCAGGGCTGGCATAGCAGGCCCAGGGGCCAAACCCCCCACCTCTGCCCCTGATTTGATACTTATTATAAACATGAAAGCACTCAGTTTTCAAATTAATATTTCACATAGATGGAACCTGTACCACTGTTAAGATTTTTCATCTATGTTTAGAAAATTACTTCTCATGCATTTCCATTATCTACCAAAAGATGGAAGCATTATTCAATACTACACAACGATGCAGGGCAGTGGTATTTGAATTACAGTAAGTTATTTATATTTAAAATTTTCTAAAACAGCAAATAAAATGAAGTAAAAGCAATAAACAAATTATAATAAAAAATCATAAATGAAGTATATTCTGTTCGGTATATTCAAGTCTTCAAAATAATTAGATGTGAATATGTATTTCATACTTAAATTACATCTCAATCTGCCCTGGCCGCATTTCAAATGTTTAAAAGCCACCCATGGCCTGTGACTATGGCTCTGGAGACAATAGCATACATGCCACACCAGGCTGTAACCACCAAAAACCTTAAAACTTAGTTTTGTCATCACTTGACTATGATATTAGGCAATGCATTTAAAGTTCTCTATAAAACAAAAGGATCTACTTTTGCAAACATTTGAAATATTCCATTATAAGCAAACATGACCACTAAGTCAAGATAAAATTAAACACATGGAAAGACAGTGGCAAGGGCTCGGGAGATATCTCCATGGCACAAGTGCCTGCCTGCCAAGTGCAAGGTCCTGAGTTCGAACCCCGTACCACCAAAGAAAAAAAGACAGTGGCAATTACTATAAGTACCTGAGAAGTCAGTCAAAAGAAATTCTACCCAATAGGCTCTTAATAATATTTAAGTTGAAAATCTATAGAATGATTCAGCAATCCAGGAAGAAAACATGTCAGGACTGGTGCTCACCAAGACAGACTGCCTCACATATAAAATTAAATTTTATCTCAGAGACCAAATCAGTTTTGCATCATTTCTTAAACGGCAAAACTTAAAACTCTTGCTTGGCGAGTGCAAGGTCCTGAATTCAATCCATGGTTCCACCAAAAAAAATAAGTAAGATTTAAAAAAATTAAAAAACAAATTGCTTGGTATTAACATGGCTTCTAGATGTGAGTGATGTGCTAAAGTGTACCTTCTCTTGCAAATCACTAAGTGTCACTTATCTCACTATGTATGTGTGTTGGCAGTAATCCCTTTCTTACAGATAACATCTTTACTGCCAGGAGTATATTAATTCTTTAGAATATATTAACTTGTAACAATTAAAAATAATCACTAGGGGCTGGCAAGATAGCTCAGCAGTCTAAAGCAGCTGCTTAGGCAACTACAGGCAACCACAGGGACCCTGGTTCAATCCTTGGCACCATATACTGTGCCAGCCTCACCCCCAGAGCAGGCTGAGCAGGCTATAAAGTTTTTTATAAAAAAATAAAAATAATCATTAGGGCTGGGGGTGGTAGCACACATCTATAATCCCAGTACTTGGCAGCCTGGGGCAGGAGGACTGATGTGAGTTTGAGACCAGCCTGGACTTCAAAAGTGAGCTCAAGGCCAGCCTGAACTGCATAGTGATACCCTGTCTCAAAAAGATTAAAAAAAAAAAAAAAATCATTAGTTAATAATAAGCCATTTTACATTTGGTATAACACTACAGTCCCTTAAAAAATCATTATAAGCTTAAAATAAAAAGGCTAGTATAAGTTATAAATCTAAAATTTCAAATTTACAAAGAATCAGCTTCACAAATACTGAACTACACTGAACACCAAACTGGTACCACATTCACAGGTATTACCAATTACTCCAGTCACATTATTTCCAAAGGGACTTTTTCTTTTCTTTTTGGTACTGCAAATAGAACTGTGGGTCTTGCGCTTGTTAGGCAGGCTGATGAGCTATATTCCCGGGCTAAAATGCTCAGATTTTATTTGTTTGTGGAACCAGGGATTGAACTCAGGTCGTTGCTAAGCTATATACCCAGCCCAAAATGCTCTGATTGATAGATTGATTGACTGATTCATGGAACCAGGGACTGAACTCAGGCCCTTGCTAAACTATATCCCAGGCCCAAAATGCTCAGATTTTATTTATTTATTTACTTATTTATTGAACCAGGCATTGAACTCAGGCCTGGCAAGTGCTTATTCTACTAAGCTATCTCCCAGCCTCTCCAGTCACATTATTTCCTATTTTAGGAGAAAGCAAAACATCTCTGAAGATAAAAGTTTTAAGAAGTCTATCACTTCAAAAGTTCTCCTAAGTACAGCTTGCCTGTCTTTTCCTTTGCCTCTTCGACTTCTTCTAAGAAATGTGCTTCAAGTTCTAGGCCTTCTCTCTATATTCTTCTCTTATAATTTTAGTAATTTCTACGGTTTCAGAAAACACATCCCAACAGATAAATTTCTAATATGTTGAGTTCTATATGATCTCTTCAGCTACAGACCTAAACCTTCTTGGCTTTGTTGGGATGTAATTGACAACAAAACTGTATGTATTTAAGATGTTCAATGAGATGTTTTGATATATGCACATATCACCAAATGATAACCATAGTCAAGTTCATCAGCCTATCTGTCACCTTCTGTTATGGTTTATGTCTAGTTGTCCCCCCAAAGCCTAATGAAATCATGGGGCAGGGACTTCTAGAGTTTGAGACTTGACTGATGATCCACTGTGATTACGTATTTAGGGCTGATGAGATTATGGGTCTCAGTACTGCTGAATTACAGGTGTGGCCTGAGGCAGATAGTCTAGGGCAGACAATCTGATGTAAAAAGAAACAGAGAGACAGACTTAAGGCTGCTGCTCTCTGCTCCCTTGGTTATTCCGTTGCCTCTGTCCCCACTGTTGCTGTTCCACCACCATGAACTGCTGCTCTCTGTGATGGGCCACTCTGCCTTGGAGCCAGCTGAATATAGACTGAAACCTCCAGTAACTGTGAGCTAAATAAACCTTTCTTTCCTTCATTTTAAGTGTTGGGTATTTGTCCCAGCAATGAGTAAAAAGTAAGACACTTCCCATTCCCAATTTTTGTGTACATGACTAGAATATTTAATATCTACTCTCAGCCACACAAGTTGGCACATGCCTGTAATCCTAACCTTCGGACCAGCTTGCCCAGCTTAGCAAGACCCCGTCTCAGAAAATAAAAAGGATCAGAGATGTGGCACACTATGCAGGATCTCTGTTCACTCTCCGGTATGGCCAAGGGAAAAAAGAGCCAAAGCCCTCACCTGTTCTCAGAGCATACTTCATGTACTTATGATTATTAATGATGGTCACCACACCATAGATTAGTTCTCCACAACTTCCTCATCTTGTAAGTGAAGTTTATAACTTTTGACAAACACGCACCCATTTCCTTCATCCCTCAAACCCTTCTACTCTGTTCCTATCAATTCAACTTTCTCAGACTCCACACCTCAGTAATAGAATGCAGTACCTGTGTCTGGCTTATTTTATCTAAACTACTATAACGTCCTCTAGACTGATCCGTGCAGCTGCAAATACCAGCACTTCCTTCTTCATCATGGCTGAATAGTATCCATCTATGCATGTGTACAGATTTTTTTAAAAACCTGTTTATCCATTGGTATATAGACTGATTTTATACCTTGGATATTATGAATATTGCTGTAGGTTAGCGATTTTATTTTTTTCAGATATGTATCAAAGTGGAACTGCTAGATAATATGGTGATTCTATTTTTAAGTGTTTGAGGAATTGCTATGCAATCTTCCAAAAGGTAGTACCAGTTTACTTCTTCTGAACAGTATATGAAAGGTTGCCTTTTCTCCTCAACTGTGTCTTTAGCTCTGGAATGACTTATTTTTTAAAAAGATCTCCACATCCAACTTTCAAATGCATAACACCATACAAGGAAAATTCAGGTCACATACTAATCCAGTGGTTCTCAACCTTTCTAATGCCATGACCCTGCAATACAGTTCCTCATGTTGTGGTGACCCCAAACCAAAAAATAATTTTGGTGGCTAGTTCAAAACTGTAATTTTGCTACAGTTATGATCCAGAATGTAAATACCTGATATGCATTATGTACTCTCACTGCAACAAACCAAACATAATTTAAACATAGTGATTAATCACAAAAACAATATTTAATTATATGTTGAGAAATATTTATTACTAATTCCAATAAATAACATTTCACCATGGCATAGCATGGGTTTAAATATGTATTTTCCGATGGCTTTAGGTGACTTCTGTGTTTTGGTCATTCAACCCCCACCCGGATAATGACCCACAGGTTAAGAACCACTGAACTAATCAATACAAATCCTTTGGCATGAAAATACCAGACAGTGCTATTTGTAAAAATAAGTGCAGAATAACCTATTGATGGATTTCTACTATAGTTAACCTTTGCAAGCAGTATTCTGGAAGCTTGCTAGCATCTTCCAACGCAATGAGCTGGCAGACTGTGGCTGTGGGCCACTAGTTTTTATTAAGCAACATTTTACAGAATGTGCCATGCCTGTTCATTTCCATATTGTCAGTAGCTATAGAACAACAGAGCAGTGGCACTGTATAGTCTGAATGCCTGAAATATTTACTAAGTGGCCTTTTATGAAGATGAAGAAGTCTATTCTATTATTGTAGGTAAGAAATGCCTAAACTGAGAAGGAAAAGAACAGATCTAATCTTGAAAATCAAAAATCTATTACCTAACTTATTTAAAAGTAATTCCCAATACACACATCCAAGCAACAACCATTTTTTCAGACAACAGGGTGCTATTACCTGCCATTGCTGGGCTGCTGTGGAGAGTGTCTGGAGTGATCCGAGGGCTCTGAGCGCTGATCAGGAGACCGGGATCGGCTGCGGCGGGGAGGCCTGTCATGTGAGCGACCAGAATGATCTGATGCTAGTGACTGAATTTCTGAAATGTCTGTTAAATGAAAGGGCGCTACTTACTTTTTTAATAAATTATTACAATAAAGCATAAAGCACTCCAATGGTATTTATATGAAATAAGCTACTAAGTAGAATTTCATACTGAGCACTAATTTTATCAATGAGTGATCAAGCCAACAGTAGAGCTGCCTACACACAGACACACACACAGACACACACACACACACACACACACACTCCCCAGATTTCAGATTATAAAGCTGTCTGGCTCACGGAAAGTTATCCCTTCACTCCTTCACTCAAAACAGGGCAAATCTCCCTAGTTCTTTTTGTGTGTGTGTGTGTGTGTGTGTTTTTTTTTTGAGACAAGGTCTCGCTATGTAGTTCAGAATGACCTTGGGCTCACTTTTGTAGTCCAGGATGGTCTTGAATTTGCACCAATCCTCCTGCTTCAGCCTCCCAAGTGCTGGGATTACAGCCGTGAGCCACCACGTCTGGCTCTAGTACTTAAACTACTCAAAATGAAAGAACAACTTGGATGGAGGGAAGGAGAAAAGGAAAAATAGAGTGCAAGATAGCTAAGATAATGTACTACTAACTTCTATTAGCTAATTAAAGGAACAATTAGTGCTTATGTTGTTTGTTGCACTTTGCATACCTGTATGTTAATCTGAGCAACTCTTTGGAGGTAACAATATGTAATACAATAACCACTGTAATTTCCTATCATGTTGTTCTAAAATTCTGTATTTTTTCCCCTCTTTAAAATTAAGAAAGAAGGGGCCAGGGAGATAGCTCTGTGGCATAAGTGCCTGCCTGGCAAGTGCAAGATCATGAGTCTGAACCCGGGTCCCGCCAGAAAGAGAGAGAGAGAGAGAGAGAGAGAGAGAGAGAGAGAGAGAGAGAGAGAGAGAGAAAATAAAATTAAGAAAGGAAAGTCAAGATGCTGGGTGTTGTGATGTATCCCTACAATCCCAGTGGTACTGAGGCAGGAGACCGCCAAGGCTATATATCAAGACCCTGCCTCCGAAGGAAGGAAGGAAGGAAGGAAGGAAGGAAGGAAGGAAGGAAGGAAGGAAGGAAGGAAGGAAATTAGTTAGTTACCTGGAAAATACCCAACAGAAATTTACTTACCATCTTTTTCCGATGCATTTGCAGAATGGATACTGTCAGAAAGGTCAGGGACATTCAACAGGGTTGCCCGCTCATCTCTCTGAACTACCATTTTTAACTTGCCCTTAGATCTTTCTATCAATGTCTTTGCATCTGTCAGTGACATATTTTCAGTGACAGTACCATTTATCTGCAACAGAAATAAAACTATGTTGAAAGTAAATGACAAAGTACAATGTTAGCTTACCCTGTTCTACCGTAAACAGGAATATCCAAAGTACTCCATGCTGTGCTCTAGGAATCATCAAAATATTCCCTTAAAACTCCACTAAATTTTCAAAATATTCTACCTTTCTGAAATAATACAAATATTTACAATACTATTGCTATCTCTTAAACTCTCTTCCAAAGCTGGTCACATTCTATTATTTATGAGGAAACAAAGAAAACAACATTTCAATAATATCTGGAGCAATTATCAAAACTACTTAATGTGTAAAAACAGACATGTCCATCAACAATATGGCTTCTGCTGGTGAATGCTATGTATCTGTAGCAATTTATTCTCACAGGGTTATCCTACAGCTAACATATCACTGTAAATACAGTAATGGATAGAGACAATTTAACTTGTTCTCCCCTGAACATTTTTTTTTTTTAGCATTTTTTTTTCTTGTTTCAGAACTTTTGTTTGTTTATTTTTATTTTTATGGCCGGCTCAGCCTGCCCTGAGGGCAGGGCTGGCACAGCATGTGGCGCCAGGGATCGAACCGCGGTCCCTGCAGTCACCCAAGCTTTCCTAAACAGGTGCTTTAGACCACTGAGCCATCCTGCCAGGCCCTGAACATTCATTTTTAACTCCCACTGGCAAAAGTGCTTGAAACACAAGCAGAGGCTGAGTTAACACTAGAATTTATTTTCTATTTCACCTCACTAAAATGTAAGAATATTACTATACCTTTAATACAACATCGCCCTCTTGAATATTGCCATCTCTTGCTGCCAAACTATCTTGAGAAATTTCCTTTACAAATATATGGCTGGCCAAACGAAGACCATATTCTGAAATAAAATATTTAAATGTGTTTAATGTAATGTTCTAAGACACTTAAGTAGAGTGAAATGTAAGACAATTACTGTATAAAGAGTTTTTAAGGACAATCAATGACATGAAATCATTTTTAACCACCTTGCAAATACATTTCCTTTACGTATCAGAAAGTCTGCAATGTTAACATGAAGGCAAAGTGAAAGTGTGTGGTTCAAACAAAGAGTTGACACCCTACGCTCTCATTGTGCTAAAAAGCAGAAAGCTCTGAAACTGGATCACTTCTTTCTGATTATTCAAATTAACTTACCAGAATACTTAAAGAGTAGGACCCTAAAATTACACTGCCCGAGGCCTGAAAGTTTGACAATTTTCTTAATGACGTTATGAAGCTTGTACTAGGTTTTATTCTTCCTACCTCCTATAGCAAAAGTGTGTTTGATTCTACATGCAAAACACTGGAAAGACATAAGACCATTAGCACATACCACTATATGCACTGTAACAGCTTGAAGCCAGTCAGCCAGATATAGACAAGAGTTAAAATGCCAGTCCTCTTTTCTGTACAATGGACAAAAGATCTAAGAAAGGCGACATTGTTGGTGAGAGTTGTCAGTCAAGGCAGTTATCCAGAAAGTCCAGAGAACTGCTCATGTTCTTCTTACATCTTTAGAAAATGTATTTCAGAAGAAAACAACACCAGTAACTGTAATTATCAGTCATTTTAAAAAAAGGCATGACTGAATAGCTACTAGGAGAATAACAGACAATGTAGTGAGTCTTGTAACTGTCCTAACAACCTATTTTGAAACTAGGTTTCATTGATAGGTCTATCTTTTTTAAAAAGGAAAAGAACAACTGGGATGAGGTAAAGGAGAAAAAAAGGATACACACAAGAAAGCTAAGAAGAGTTAAATGTTTAGCTGCTTGAGCAATCTTGCTGCCTATATATAGCAATCTAAGCAACAAATCTGATAGCAATATGTAATATAACAACCATTATTGATTTCCTATTCTTGTTTTGAAAGTCTATCATTTTATTGTTCATTTGTTGCTGCTTTTTGTCTTTATTCTTTTTTTGTTTTTCTCTTTAAATTAAAACTTTTTAATGTATTTAGTACAGGGTCCACAAGACCTGCACAGCTGGGATTCTTAGTGATCCTCCTGTTTCCAGCCTCCCTAGGGCTGTGATTACAGGCGTGAGCCACCACGCCCAGTCTCAATGCCAACGCAGCTTGCCCTGGAGGCAGGGCCAGCATGGTTTGTGGTGCCAGCAATGTGTTCTGCCTAAGCAGGTGCTTTAGTCTGCTGAGTTATCTGGTCGGCACTTAAAACTTTTTGAAAAAAAGGCATGAACAGCTTTGTGGGGCTAGGAAGGACTCTTCCTTTCACTGTATTCAGAACTAAGACCAAAATAAAAAACATACACAAAAAAAAGAACAAAATTAAATTAAAAACCTAAGAAAAAGTATAGAACAATTTTTACTCTGAGGTATGCCAATCAATTTGGTACTGAAGGATCCAAAAGTCCTATGATAGTTCCAGCATTTTGTTTTGTTTTAGTATTATGGTCGGCTCAACCTGTCCTGGGGGTGGGGCTGCCAAAGCATGTAGTGCCAGGGATTGAACCATGGTCCCTGCAGTTGCCTAAGCTTTCCTAAGCAGACGCTTTAGATGGCTGAGCCATCTTGCCGGCCCCACAGTTACAGTTTAACATAAGGTAGATACACAAACAATACTCACAAGTTGAACTACGCACAGGAAGAGAAAAGGGCTCTAGGAGGTCCAGACAAGGATCTAGACAAGCAATATGCTTTGGAAATGAGCATTACATCAGAAGAGTATAAAGCGATACTAAATGACTGTCACACTGATGACCCTAGAATAGTCCTTCATGTAATATAATGTGTATTATATGTTCTTTTGTAAATACTGGGTATTTTTCCAGAAGAACTGAAAATATGCCACAAAAGTATATATGCACCCAAGTTTACAGCAGCACAGTCTGTCACAGGTAAAAACTGGAACAACCCAGATGCCCATTAACTGAAGAATGAATAAAAAGATGTGGTGTTTTTATACAATGGAGTATCATTCAGCTATAAAACAGGATAAATTCGAATCTTTTGTCAGTAAATGGATACAATTAGAGAACATATTCTTAAGTGAAATGAATCAGACCCACATGTGCCAACATCATATCACCTTAGTGTGAGAACCTGAGAGGAAAATGAAACCTGAAAGGTACAATAGATATGGAAAAAGGGAAAGAACTTATTCAAAAGGAAAAAATTACTGAGTTGAGAAGGACAGGAGAGGGAGTGGGGGAAAGATATATCTATGTCTGTAAGCAGGGTGGTTTGGACAATAGTACTATCTATTTTTGCTGGTTTATGGAAAGAAGCAGTTAATGCTTTAATTTGTTTTGACTCCTTTTGTCAATCTGTACTTTTTCTCTCTTGAATTTTTAACTTCTTATACTTTTCTTCTTTCAATTTTACATGTATATATATAATAATATGAATAGCTGGTTGGAAGACAACACTGTGTATTATAACAAATACTCTGAAATTTATATAACTTTGTTAAGTGAAATCTACATCATTTGTAATTGTTATTTTAATTCTAATTTGTACTCTCATTAAAAAATATATTTTTAAAAATTTCTTTATCCAGTTATTCCACATACTTCCTCAGGTATATGATAAATATGCACCAGAACTATGAGGAAACAGCAAATGAGACACTCTTTCCTTTCTGCAACTTACATTACACAACCACTAGAGAAAAAGGAAATGAGAAGGGCAATAAGGAAAACAGTGGACATAAATAATGGTTCTACATCTAGTAGGGGGTCAGAAAAACTCCTTGAGGAAGAGAACCTAAAGCTCTAACTTCAGCTAATTAAACAAGTGTGTGTGTGTGTGTGTGTGTGTGTGTGTGTACAGGTGTGTGCATGTGCTAACAGAATGATTTTAAAATGTACCAAATGTATAAAGGAAAGATGCTCATAGGTGTGAAGTCCTAAGTCTAGTATATAGTTGGTAATGAGAAAAGTATCAAGATAGGACAACAGAACAATCCATAGATACATCAAAAAACAGTCTATATACAACCCACTGAAAAGGACCCAGAACAAAGTCATGAGCCAGAGAGTCCCTTGAGCGGGACATGGTGGCACACACCTATAATCCACACACTTGGGAGGCTAAGACAGGAGAGATAGTGCTGGGAGTTTAAGAACAACCTGAACTGTACAGTGAAACCCTATCTCAAAAAGATACAGAGGTGGAGAGGGGAGGGGAGTGGAGAGGAGGGAGGAGAGGGGCCAGCAGGCAGGGAGATAGGCCCTGAGGAGAGTGATTACCTCTCCCCAGGGTAGTAAAGATAGAAGTGGGACAGATAAAACTGATATGTAGGAAGACAGTAATTAAGTACAAGAAGAGCAGAGATGTCAAGGATAAGTGCCCTGGTACCTGTGGCTGACTTGAGATGGAATCCAGACCTTCACAATGAGCTATAGCCTCAATTCTTTTATTTTTTATCCTAGACAAGTCTCTTAAAGTCACTAAATTGCTCAGGCTGGGTTTGAACTTGCTATTCTCTTCCCTCAGCCTCCCAGAGGGCTGAGATTGCTAGTATGCACTACCATCACTGCCTACAGTATTTTTACTATAACATCTTTTTTTTAAACAAAAATGGTCAGTCATACATACCCACAGCAGGAAGAAGGAACAAATCCACTATTTAAAAATCAAATTTAATGATGATTGAGAGAAAGGAATGGGTATCAGCTTAAAAATGTGCACAATGTCCTGCCTTTTGGAGACATGTCCTTTAACAGGTCCCTTCTTTCAACCCCTCCCTTTAAAAGGCAACCTCCAGCCAATATGATAGAAGTCACTTTTCATTGTCACACTAATACTGACCCTCACTGAATTTCAATTTGGTGAGGGGTGACATTTCTTTGCATGTATTTGGTTGTTCTCATCTTCATACAAAATCCTAATACTAAAAAATTCACTCAAAATATAATCTGCTTCCAAAATATGATTTAAGAAAATGGACAGTATTCAAGCCTGCAATAACACTTTCTAACTTCCAATATATAAACAATAAAGCAGAGAAACAAAATGAAGATGTGACATGATGTCAGCCGTACTTTCCAGTAACACTAGTCTTAAAACCTTAATGTGAAAATAACAGTGAAAGCACTGGGACAGCATACCTTCATTTTTTCGAGATTTCACCAAAGTGACTCTGGTGGGCCTGGCAGGCTGACTGGAAGTCACAGAGCGCCTGTCGGAGCGTGGAGACAAACTCCTCTCTCTACTTGCACTTCTGTCCCTTGTCCAACTTTTCTCATTCCTTCTGTTAGCCACAGCACCACGGCTACTTCGTGGCTCATGTACTTCCTCATCATAACTATCTTCTTCATTGTCAGACACTGGGTCAGGATCAGGACGACTTACTGGTATCTGAACTTTCTTCTTCCTTCTAATAGTCTGCAAAACAATTTTTTTTCACAGAAGCAATTTCAGCTTATAAGAGAGAGGAACAATGCTCTTCTGTCCAAAGTTAACTCAAATATCAAAAGGGTACACAAATAAGTACAACTACTTACTAAGCAATATACTTCCATAATGACTGTTTTCTGGTTAAGCAACAAATAAAGTGAGCTTAATAAATCCTTATTTATTTCATTCAGAAACATATTCTAATGTAATAACTATAATCTTATAGAAAAACTAGTAATGGCTGGTAGTAAAAAAAAGGCACAATACTCTTAAGATCAAACATTCTGCCAAAATTACAAAAACAATCACATATTTAACAAGCCCTACTTGACTCAATCAAATTTTTGAAGTGCATCAATATCAAAGCCCGCAGTCACCCTGCAAGCCACCTAAGAGATAAAGTTATTTACCATACAGCAACATTCAACTCCCAGACTTCACCAACATAAGCGGCCTTCCAACTCTCTCACTCCAGTGAGACAAACAGGCGCGTTTTCCTCTGCCCTGACCTTCTCAAGGCTCTGGTCTCCCTATTCACATTCTTCACTCTCTGCAGTCCAGACTGACATGTGCTATCTTCCGATCAAAAATGCTCTGTGATCATGCACTGCACTGTGCCTCCTCACATGGGCACTCAGATCTGAAGGTGCTTCTGGGTAACCCTGTCTTCTACTAAAGACAGCCATATCCCTTGAAACCTTTCACAGTCCATCCTCATTCCAATTCTTCCATCCTCTCTTGCTCTCACCCCACCAGTTCCCTGGTTTCACCTACCTTCCTCCCAAGTTTACATGGTACTCCATGCTGACACACTTAAATGATTTTCTACTGACTACTCCATCATTTGCCATGCTAAACACTGGCCCAGGACTCTCTCACTTTTGGATGGCTACATTTTTACCCTTTGCTCATTAGGATCTCTATAAATGCACTTCATCTGACAGAATTCCTAACCTTGTTCAGCAGACTTTTCAGCTACAACTTGTTGCCTTCAAAGAAACTTGTTAACACAGGCATTCAAAATTATTTTCCATAGTTCCAATCCTTCAGCCAGGTTTTTTTTGGAACCAGTGAGCCTTTACACCTCCATCCATGCTTCAATTTTTTCAAAGTATCTCATTTATTCAGTGCTCCTTTCTTTTGATTTCAAAGACCAAGTAAATAGCCTACGAGAAAGCCTTTCTATTTAAGCTTATTCTCATCCCAAATCATTTCCAATACCTTTATCAGTTATTATCCTTCATGTTACAACGTTAAGCTCTCCATATTTACCTCAAATCTATTCTTTCTCTACGAATTTCCCAATTAATCTTGTCCTCTCTCTTGCTACTTACCTACAAATTATCACCTCATCTTATGGCTAAATGTCTTCAAGGGGTGATCTACATTTACTACTGCCGCTTCCTACTAATAGAGTTTTCAGAATAGCCTTTTCTGAAAAAAAACAACTCTGAAGCTCAAAGACAAGCAGCAACAAGAGAAGCCAGCATGTAAAAAAGATAGCCAATGTTTGTTGTAAAATGAGAAAGAAGGCATGCCTTTTTTCTCTCAGGGCACCTTCACCAAGGGGTCTTTATCAAGGACATTTTCTCAAAGCATTCCTAACTGATTCCCTCCTTTTAAGACTCACCTCTTCCTTCATCAATCTCCCAAACTGACAGAAATGCTCTCTATTACTACTTCAATCAGCCAGGCATCCTAAGTAATATCTCAACAAAGGCCTTTCCTACTGTCCTGGTAAAAGAGCTATATGTATGAAAACCTATTGCATCTGAACTGTACTCAATTATAGTTGTATGTGTGCAAACTCATCTACCCTACTAAGATTTAAGTTCCCTGTCACATACTCAACATATAATGGAATTTTTATACCCATTAGGGTAACAAGTGAAAAACTGTCGCTTTATTTTACAGTTATAAACTCAAGTAATACCTTGCAGGTTTGACAATAAAGCTTGAAATTTTAGGAACAAATCCTTTTTGGGAAAGACGTCCACTTCAAAACTGTTTAGCTGAATCATTCATATGTAGAACAAAACAAAATGAAACCATGTATGTACTATTACAAAATACGGCACAGAAGTTCTTGAAACTGTAGTAAGGTAAGACAGCTTTGGTTAAGTAAGAGATCAATAGAAGGACTAATAAAGTAACAGTCTACCAGACATGACAACATAAATATCAAATGTTTACATAAAATAAAATTATACAAAAAGCAAAAAAAAATTAAGCAAAAAAAAATTATAAACAATTTGTATACACTTACAAACATCAAATGAGAAAACAATACATTAGGGTGTATGACAATTGCTCCTTGGCCTTTTGGCCAAGACCAAGTGCATTAGGGTATATGACAAAAGAGTAATGATCTTAGTAGATAAACACTTTTACCACACAAAATCAAGGGACATGAGCAGGAAAAAACAAAACAAAACAAAATATAAAAGGTAGTAATACATGGTGAGAAGGTTAAACCCATTCGTGATTTTAAATATTTCATTTGAAACACTTGTTAACCTAGGTTTGATCCCTCACACTGCCAACTGTTCCCCAAAAATAGTTCGACTGAAATATTTACATTGACTTGGCATACTCAAAAACTGTTGATGAAAATGAATTCTAACTATGAAATTCATTTTCAAAAAGAGCAACATGTGCTGTCATAAATAAATTCTGGGCTAGGTGGGCATGGTGGTACTTGGGAGCACTTGGGATCCTGAAGCAGAAAAATCATGAGCTCAAGGCTGGCCTCAGCTAAGAGTAACATCCTATCTTAAAACAAAACAGAACAGAAAACCAAAGTCATCCATGCCCTCTGACTCTGAAAAGCCACAGCTATGAACTACTCCTAAAATGTAATCAACAAGGTAGTTGTGTGACAAACTTCACTTCTACTTTTTTTGTTGTTGTTGTTGTTTTGAGACAGGGTCTCGCTATGCAGTTGAGGCTGGTCCTGAGCTCACTTTTGTAGCCCAGGCTGGTCTCGAACTTGCACCAATCCTCCTGCCTCAGCCTCCCGAGTGCTGGGATTACAGGTGTGCGCCACCACGCCCGGCTACTTTCTTAAACAGCTGTGGAAACTAAGCTGAAGTGCCCTCAGCACTAGGTTGTGTCTGTATATTAGAGCAACGCTTCACAGCTGTATAGGTGTGTAAACTGGGTATCTTATGAGCATTACCACTAGAGCAGGGCGTGTTGGTCATCCAGTTACTCTATGATTTTTTTTAAGTATACTATGAATTTTAGAAAAAAATTAATAGGGGCCTGGGGAGATAGCTAAACGCTTGCTTGGCAAAGTGCAAGGGTCCGAGTTCAACCCCTAGTCCTGATTTAAAAAAAAAAAAGCAACTCACATTCAAAAAAAAAAAATTAAAAAGAAAAAAAATTTATATGCTAAATATAATAAATCTAAGTGCTGTTCATCTATAGTTAAATAAAATTAAGCATATTCATATGAGTTGCAGCATTAGAAACCATAACATTTTAATTACATAGAAAGCATTTATTGAGCCTAATGCCTAAAAAGCTTTTTGATTTATACAAAGACAATCACACCAATAAACACTATAATGTAACAGCACAGAAAAGGGAGAAGCTGCTTATTTGGAAATGGGGGGGGGGGGAATCTCCCAAAATCAAATACATAAGGATCCTGAGGTTTTAGATGCTCTGGTTATGTTTGGGAATAAGATGTTAAAAAGAAAGGTGTGGGGTGGGGGGAATAGCTTACAAAGAAAGGTCAACTCCACAGAATGGGCTTTATTCTAAAATTAATTTAGCAATGAAAGACACTATCAATTAAGGACATAATCCAACCTGTTTGAGTGCAGAAATGAACAGGTGTTCTTCGCTAATTAAAACACTTCTACCAGGTTCCCTACAGCTTCTCCTTGGAATAGCAAAAAAATCTATGTTCAAGCCTCCTGTCTGACTGATAAAACTTGAGTTGGCCCATATCCTTCACCGTATATGTCATCCAAATAATGTGCTATTTCAAATACTTTCTTGATTTTAGGTCTTTCCAGTTGGAAGTCTAAATACATGCACAACTTTCTCAGTGTATTATTAGTGTGAGAGATGTACACTAAATACTTAGTGTGTAAATACAAAATAGCTGGACATTAACAGAAAAATGGAGGACTTAGAAAGAGGAATGGGTAATGAGTACAGCTCATCAACTCAGGCACAGGAGTTAGAAACCAAATGAGGCACTCTCTTGAAATGTGCTGTGACCCATATGAAAAAATACTATGAATGATAGTGCTCTGGGTTAACAGCTAAATCGAGAAATCTAAAGCTTATTCAACAACTAGAAAAAAAGCTTATAAAAAATACCGGAAGGTCATTATAAAAAAAGCCACTTACTCATATAATCCTTATCATCTTTGCATAAAAAAAGTTTAAAAATGCTATCACACACTAGGCAGTGAGTGTACTAACATATAAAAAATAACACTGCAGCTATAAAAATATGTTTACAATGAGATTATAAAAACACATAAACAGAAGATGTCATGACTTGGAACAATAAGCCAGTACTGGGTCTACTATAATATGCGAACTCTCCTCTCACCAGCCACAACACTGGCGCAGACAAGATACTGGCATAGCAGCGTGCACAGGTTGAGGACCCTGCAACAGTGTAGGCAGAGCCCCAGGGATGCCCCTGCCAGCCCTCATCATGGGCCCCATGTGTCTATGGGGTCCACTGAATGTTAGAGAGGTGACGAAGGCTCTATAAAAGGCTCAGCCCAGATGGCCTGCCCGCCCCTTGCTCCTGCTCTGCACAGTGAGTGAAGGCTCCCACAGGGTCTTCATCTGTCCTCTGGAGACCAGGTGGGGCAACCAAGCAAGGAGATGAACAAGGTAAGTGGCTCAGGTGCTCCTCCACGTCAGTAATGCCATTCTAAATAAGACTTTCACATCAAATCTGTTCTATACTACATTGGCCAAGTTTTAACTATGATTAGAGGCCAGTTACTGAAAGTTGACTTTTTCCCCTTACTTAAAAAAAGTAAACCTAAGGACTGGGAAGATAGCTCCATGGCTTAAGTGCCTGCCTGGCAAGTGCAAGGTCATAAGTTCGAACTCTGGTCCTGCAAAAAAAAAAACTGTATGGACGTGGTGGCGCATGCCTGTAATCCCAGCACTTGGGGAGGCTGAGGCAGGAGGATGGGTGCAAGTTCAAGACCAGCCTAGGATGGGCTACAGAAGTGAGCTCAAGGCCAGCCCCAACTGCATATTGAGACCCTGTCTCAAAAAGACAAAAAAAAAAAGTAAACCTGGGCCAGGGATAAATATCAGCAGCATAAGCACCTACCTGGCAAGGATAGGTCCCCAGTATCAAAATAAAACAAATAAATTTACCTTGCACAAAACATTAAATAAAATGCAATTTCAGTCATATAGTGAGACAGGAACATGAAAGGCACCCTGAACAGGAACATGAAAAGCACCTAAACAACTCTAAAAGTAATTCGTACACTTTCTCCTCCCCATGGCACAGTAACAAGCAGTTGATGATGTGGCTTCTAGATAGTATAAATTTTTCCTAGTAAACAAATCCTGTATCAGAAAATGGCTATGTACTCAGACTGACTACCTCCCCAAATCCAGTGATGGTCTGAAAGAGAACAGGAAGCCACCAAAAGCCATTCAACTACCACTTCTCCTTTCCTAACCACGTAGGAAAAACTCAGTATCTGAAAAACATACACCAGTATTAGAAGTCATACTCTTCCTCATAAACAACTAACTTTGGAACTACTGTTTCATTTTTTTATTTTCCTAAAAGGACAAATTCAAACACCAGGACAATACAGCTGGTACTTCTAAGTTGACCATAAAGATACTTACAATTTTTGCATTTTTCCCACTCTTTCTGAGTTGTTGAACAGCAAAGGCATGTTCAACGTTATCCATCGAAACTCCATTAACCATTGCAACCCGGTCATTTTCCCTGGGGAGAAACATTCCCAAAACAACATGTTAAGAGATAAAAATTTGCAGGCAAGTTTGTGACATGTGTTCAAAAAGTAAAATTCCAAATATGAGCAGATTAATCTATTTGTCTTCCAAGCAATGACAACAGTACTCTTTCAAAAATTAGTCTTTCTCCTTTTAAATTTCTTTTAATCCTTTTTATTAGTCTCATTTTTCCTTCTGTACCCCACTAATATTAGTATGACACAAAAAGACAAAAGTCCCTCCCAAAGTCTAGATCACATAAAACAAGCTTTTTCTTTTTTCACAACTACATTCTATGTAAAGGTGATACTAGGGGCTGGGGAGATAGCTCCGAGGCACAAGTGCCTGCTGGGCAAGTGCAAGGTCGTGAGTTCGAACCCTGATCCCACCAAAAAAAAAAAAAAAAAAAAAAGGTGATACTAACTTTTCACTTACTATTAAATTTATTTTTAAATAAACATTCTTTTAAAAGAAAATATTAACTACACCATGCTGCACTTGGGGTATAAATACAATAAAAACACTAACAAAGCAAGCCAGTGAATAAAGACAAGAACAGTGCTTGACATGAGCATCTGAGAGGAAAAAGACACTTACTGCAGCTGTCCTTCTGCTGGCCCTCCCTTTAGCACGTCAGAAATCACTATTGAGGTTTCCCCACTCTGGAAATGAGGATTATCTCGTCCACCAGATATTGCAATTCCAAATCCAAATCCAGGAGCCTAAAGTAGCAATTACAGTAAAAACTGCTATTGATGACGAAAATAATTGTTCATATAGCATATGCTACAATCTAGAAAATTCCAATTACAGAAATAACAAACGTAACTGTTATCTATACTTATATGGTTATATTTATCCTTATATCCTTATATGAGAATACATACTCTAATAAATACTGGACATAATATTAAAAACTGCCAATAACAAAAAAGTTCTTTAAGAATTGATATAGTTTTAAATATTGAGCACTGAAATTCTGCATTATTTTTGGTTGTCAGAAGTCTGTGGGGACTGACACTTACTGTGATCATCACAAACACTAGCAACAATTTTAGAAAATCAAGTATTAGTTATTTCAACTTGTTTCAGTTACTTTAAAAATCTGTATAATATCATCTAATATTGTGTACAATATAAAGCACATATTTATGGCTTTTACATTACATACCTATATTTAGCTAAGATAAATTGTAATAAAGTAAAACTTGAAAGAGCTAAACAATTTTTAACATAATGACTAAGGATGGCCTAACACAGAAAAAATTCTAGTTATCTCCAAGTTATCAAAAAATTACCTAATCTCAAGGAAATCCACACCATTGCCTAGAAACAGAAATAAAGTACTCAGAGTAGTCTAAAAAGATGATACATTGTTTTTAGAAATCCAGAGTCATTAAATCATTAGATCAAAAGTGTTTTGATATACAATTGTACTACAGTCCTATGTTGCAACATGAGGATAAAAGCTCCCACTTGTCCAGCCCACCACTGGACAGAGTGGACCACACAGCCACGATCAGGGGTAATGACCTTCCCTCACCTTCCCTCCCACCCCAAAGCTTACCAAAAAAGTTAAAAAAAAAAAAAAAAGTTCTTCAAAAAGAATAAACATCATGGATTTCACTGTGTGGCCAAGTAAAATGCAAGCATATGTCCACAAACAAACTTACATAAACATTCACAGCAGCATCAATTTTAATAGACAGAAAGCAGACATAATCCAAAAGTCTACCAACTGATGAATAAGTAAAACAGTACATCAATGCAACGGAAACTCAACTAACAACAAAAAAAGGAAGTACTGACACATGCTATCCTATGGATGAGCCTTCAAACATGCTTTGAAACCAGTCACAAAGGTTCATTCATAGTAGTGCTCCACTTATATGAAATGTTCTGAAAAGGCCAATCTACAAGACAGCTATTAGATCTGAGTTGTCTAGTGCTAGGAGAAAACAAAGTGATTGTGGACTGAAGAATGGGTACAGTATCTTCTTATGGAAAATCAAAATAGAATAATACCAAATCTCACTAACAGCCACTGCTGTATAGTCAGAACTTAAAAGAAAATTTTGACTTTACTTTAGAATGAAAGCAGTAAAAAATAACAAAGCAGTAAATCTTAACTCTTAAGTACATGTATTTTCAATAGTTGTATGAAAAAATAAAAATAATAATAAAAATAGCTGTATGTGTGGAAATGTTACATAAAGTACTTCAGTTTGTACTTTTCTGAATGTAAACTCAAACACCTGTTTACATGTAACAGGTAGGAGGCCACCAGGCATAACCTGTATTTGAAGGAATGGCTGTTTACCTGAAGCCACGTAAAGTTATGCAGCCTGACTACTGGAGAGACATTGTTCTCCACAATGAAAGAATACCTATTAACTGTGAGAAAAATAACTCATAGCATCTTTTGCAAACAATGAAAATTTGATTTTAAAACTAAAGTTAGGAAAATTTTTATCTGCCATGATGAAAGCAACAGCTTTCCAGAATGTAAAGCTCTTCTGAAGACATCAGTGATATTAACATGTGATGTTAAAAAATATTTTACAATCAGATGCATCATCATTTGAGAGATGTTTAACTCAGGAAACCAGTATTTTATGAAACATCAAACCATAATATAAAACCAACCGTGGATAAACACCCAGTTAGGATAAAAACAGAATAGTAACAGTACACAAGTTCACTAATACAATATACTTTTAAACTGCACACAATTACCCTTTAAAAGACCAAAACTTGGCCAGCCTGAACTGCAGAGCGAGACCCTGTCTCAAAAAGATGGAAAATAAAATAAAATAAAATAACTCTTGATCAACAATGTGTTTTTTGGGTTTTTTTTTTTTTTTTTTTTTTTTTTTTTTA
>PVJA010024307.1:0-26112 GCA_004027025.1 Myocastor coypus
AAAAAAAAAAAAAAAAAAAAAAAAAAAAAAAAAAAAAAAAAGATAGGTTATGAACAGCACTGAGTTCCTGTATTCTCCTTCACCTTACTTTGGGAGAAGAATACAATTAGCTAAGGATAATATAAATCAGCCAAAGATATGGCTGATTTTTAAAAAATGACTGATTTTATTTTTTCAAAATCAAATGATCTCTTACATTAGCAAACTGTTTGCAAAAAGGGAAGTCTTTTATACATTGCATTAGAATTTGGAGGCTTACCTAGTTTGAATAACAAACTTTTAAAAAAAGATCTGCCTACATGTAATAAAGCTTTTGTGTTAAAAATCATGAATATGCATTATGAAATACATATTCATGATGTTTCCTATAAAATTTGTGCTGTTTTCAATTCTTTTGAAACAGTATAATGAAATGCATTTCTCCAGTTGTTAAAAGTGTAGGTTTACTTTATTTGTTTTTACTTTTTAGTGCCAATTTATTATTAAATAAACACTATTTCCTTTCAATAGAAAGTACAAGTGATGTAAGAGGTACTAGGGAACACACATGGAGAGGAAAAATGAATTTGAGAACAGAAATAAGGTGTTACAGTGTACATGGCTAAGAAGAAAAGCTTCAAGCTATGGAGCTCTTCATATGGAGATTATCAATCTCATATGATTCTTGTTTATTGAACAGCTGAGTGATTTTCAATAATACATACCTGTAAAAGGAGCTAGGGCCAATTATAATTGGCCCTAGCTCCTTTTACAGGTATGTATTATTCTCATAGAATAATACATACCTGTAAAAGGAGCTAGGGCCAATTATTACATGCAAGGAAAAGAAAAGATATGAAAAATACCACAATTACAGCATAGTAACATGGGTAGTGAGACTGTGGACCTTGCAATACATTTAAAATCAAGTCATAATTTCTTCTTGGAATTGAATGCTATACAAACATGGCTGTACTAGGAAATCTACAAGAAAAGCACCTGGAGAATTGTTTTTCATAAATGTGCAAGCTACTACTAAAATAGATAAGGAGATAGCTTGGCGGTTTAAACACCTGCCTGCAAGCATAAGGACCTTGGGTTCGATCTCCAGCACTGCACACATGCCAAGGTGGCATGCTGTGCAGACCACCAAAACCAGGTGTGGTGGTGTACACCTGTGATCCCAGTATTGGGGAGGCTGAGACAGGAGGGTCACTATGAGTCCAAGCTGCGTGATGAGACCCTGTGCCAAATACATAAATTAATAAAAATAGACTGTTAAAAGTTATTTGTAAAAACACAA
The DNA here is from genome assembly GCA_004027025.1 of Myocastor coypus. Classification (NCBI taxonomy): domain Eukaryota; kingdom Metazoa; phylum Chordata; class Mammalia; order Rodentia; family Myocastoridae; genus Myocastor; species Myocastor coypus. Next base: position 1,283 of record PVJA010024307.1, read on the forward strand.
TGATTTTTTTCTTCATTATCTGAAAAAAAGTCTTTATCAGAGGACATTACCACAGCATTAGGCTGGCCAGGAGTTGACAATGGTGGGATCATTGGACGTGGATAAGATGGCGTGGCAGCGACCTGTGGGCCAACAGATGCTGTAGGAGTGGAGGGAGGAGCTGGGGCTGGCCTGGCTTCTGTCATCTTGCCTGTCTGCTTCAATCTGACCAAGTTGAGAGCATCTCTGGAGGTAAGAGCACATTAGATAACCATGGTTAGCAACAAGGAACGTAAGCCTTTAGGGAACAGAGGCAAGATGTGAAGGGAAGACATACACAGAAGCACAGGGAAAAGCTTATGATGCAAGCCCATTATTTGAGCTAGGAAAGGAAATCCTTTTCCTCCATGGCCTGCTGATTCTTGTTTATTGAACAGCTGAGTGATTTTCAATAATAACAGAATTTTATCCAAACACTGGGTAGAGATAATTTTTAAAAAAGAAAATTAGTCTTTTCGTTGGGATTCGAGTGTCACTTGGTAAGAACGATTCACTAATTAAAGAATGCCTTCATTCTTAAAGCTTGTGAAATAACTTTGACGTAGGCTTCAGAAAGTATGGAATTTATTGTATCGAAGGTTTTCATTAAGCTATTTGCTAAAGCATTATTTACTCTAGTGCAAACAAGCTTTTTATGGCTAGAAAATTACATCACTTTCAATTTGCTCAATATGAAATCTGCACAACCTAATAAAAAACCCATCTCGCAGTATCATTTAGAATAAAGAACTATAGATTTACCTTTGTATTACTCCAAAAAACAAAATTATCTTCACTTTCATAAAGAATATAACTAAACTATAACATGTGCCAGGTCCTCAATTCATTGTACTAAGTTACAATGGGGAAAAGTAATGTGTTTTCCTAAACAGCTTTTCAGAAAACCTGCCTTTTTCTTTTTCAGAAAAGGTTGGCTGTCTTTTCAGACAGGGTCGCACTATGCAGTTCAGGCTGCCTTGAACTCACTGTGAGTCCAGCATGGCCTCAAACTCACAGCAATCCTCCTGCCTCAGCCTCTTGAGTGCTAGGATTACATGTTTCAGCTAGAAATATCTTTTAAGGTAGGTTTCATATAATATAGAAAAAGATTCAGGGCAAGACAAATCTAAAGACAACTTATAATTTACAACACACAGTTAATATTTTACTATCATTCTGATGTTGGCATCACCAAATCAAAACCATAAAGGGAAACATGCAGCATCTGTTGGGCATATCTCACAGGACAATTATGCTCATCACCCACAGTCGCCTATTCAATAGCTCATAGCAACATACGGGCACACTTCTAAAGTGATCTCAGTGCTGCTGTGCTGTATCAGTGATGGTGAACCTTTTAGAGCTTTCAAAGATACAAACAGTGCACTGAGGCACACATGCCCTATGTTCACCATCACTGACCTACAGGAATCCTGTGGCCTGTGAGCAGGTCTGTGGATGGGACAGGTATCACCGCCACGATTAAGTTGTGTCATGTAACAGAGCTGATGGGCTTCAGAAGAAGTGACTATGATTCCAAATCAGTTGACTTCGAGTTAATCAAAAGGCAAACTATCTTATGGAGCTGACCATAACAAGGAAGAAGAAATTGGGTCTCCTGTAAGAACTACTGGTTATAAACTATCATATAAAGAATAACAGAACAGACTTGGTGGCAGCACTAGTTCTTCCTGTCATAGTGACAAGAAGACCAAGGGAGTGAAGCAGGTACATGTCCCAGGGAAGTATTTCATGGATCTTTATGGCCTTTGAAAAGCTTACTTCTGTACAGAAGTAATTTTAACCTTATATATGATATTTCTACCCAAAAGTACTGTTCGCCAGCTGTGATGACACTTACATCCTGCCAGCAGAATCCCTGAAGACCTATAACATGAACCAAAATTCTAGGCAGACTGAAAACTACTTGCACTGATTAAAAAATAGGGCTTTCCATTGATTCAGAAAAAATGTTTCCAACAGAAGAAATTTAGGAATTTCTTTTAAGTCACAGCCTAACTGTAAGTTTCTTTCATTTTATGCAACTTAATTAAAGATATCTTTCTGCCAAACTGTACTACAGATCTGGATTTAAAATAAAATCTAGGGCTGGTAAGATAGCTCACTGATCCAAAGCACCTGCTTAGGCAATCTTAGGCAAAGTGCAGGGACCATGGTTCGATCCCTAGTAGCACATACTGTGCCAGCCCCAGCCCTAGCCCCAGCCCCAGCCCCAGCCCCATGGCAGAGTGAGCTGTCCACCAAAAAAAAAAAAAAAAAAAAAAAAAAAAAAAAAAAAAAAAAAAAAGAATGAAAAAAATCAGAATACATTGATTTGCTTACATACAGATCACTAGTTTACTCTCAAGTTAATAAAAAAAGGCAAACATATAAAACAAAGCTAAAAACTCATTTTTAATATCTAAATATATCTTTTTAAAAAAAGCATAGTGATACTATCAATGCATTTTTATCCTACTAAACAACACTTACTATTTTATCAAGAAAAAGTCATCTTGGGCCGGCCAGACAGCTCAGTGGATTAAAGAGGCATGTGGGCTGGGGTTTGACCCCTGGCACCATATAATGTGCCAGCCCCACCCTTGGGGTATACCAGAGAGGTTGAGTGAGACTGGGCATGATAGTGCACACCTGTAATCCCAGTGCTTGGGAGGGTGAACACAGGAGGGTCACTAGGAGTCCCGATCTGTGTAGTGAGACCCCTCACTGAATACATAAAAAAAAAAAAAAAAAGCCAGCTTATGCAGCAAGTAAGATTCGTGCATAAAATGTTACTTGGTAGCAAATATAAATAAACAGAATTTTTTCACTGTAAATAAGCCTGTGCCAAGCACTTGTGGTCACTGGTTCATAGTAAACTTTGATTGCTAATTTTATGTTCATACTTCATGAAGTATAAATGTTAAGTATTGATTAATAGCAGTCAACAATTTAGTTTCTGTAGTACAGAAGTGATTTCAATAGTTTCCATGGAAGGGCCTGCCAAATAGCTCAGCAGATTAAAATGCCTGTTTAGACAGAGGCAGGGGCTGAGAGTTTAATCCCAGCATGCCATGCCAGGGTGGGACACTCTGAGAAGGTGATTGAGACTGGGTGTGGTGGTGCCTATCTGTAATTTCAGCACTTGGGAGGCTATAAAAAAGAGAATCACTATTAGTCCAATCTGTATAGTGAGACCTTATACTAAAAAAAAAAAAAAAAAAAAAAAATTTCCATGGGCTCAGTAACGAACTATATTGAATTTACGAATTAAGAAGGCATGAAGAACTATAAAACTAGGAGGAAAAACAAATACCCCATGCACATCCTACACAAATGTAGAAGGATGCCCCCAAAATTCCCTGTGGTACTATTTTCTCATCACGATCTCCCACAAAGCAATTCATTTGGGTGAATTAATTTTAAAAAGAAAATCACCAAAAAGGGGACAATTGATTGTCATATCAGATTTTTGAGGCTGTGAGATTAACAAAAACATTAGTTCCAATCAGTTTAAGAATCAGATATACCAAAACAGTGGGGCTGCAGGTACAAAACCTCCATGGTGTGTGTTCTGCCTCTAACTGCAGCCTGGCATCTGCTGTCCTTTCATATTCTGATAGTCACTGAATCAGGGCTGACACTTTGCACCAGTATGGTTTTTTTGACTTTTTTTTTTTTTTCCCTGGGACCGGGGTTCAAACTCACGACCTTGCACTTGCCCAGCAGGCACTTGTGCCTCAGAGCCATCTCCCCAGCTCCCAGCACCAGTATGTTTTAAGGCACATATTGAAATGCAAAATTGCAATAGCAGGTCTGACACCTAGGATTTTCTTCACAAATGAAATGGGTCAGAAGTTCATCTTCAGCAGGTGGAACCAATGCCTGTGCTAGCTGTTGACCGAACATACAGGAAATGACTAGCTGTTGACCGAACATACAGGAAAATATCCTTCATCATTTTGAGAACATGTGTAAAAGTATTTAGGAGGCGGTTTATTGCCAAAGCCTACCATTTTTCAGTCATATCAGAGGATAGCTTTTCTATAAACAACACCAGGCCAAAATTTTTTCTATAGCTCAACTTGAAAACATAGATATCTTTATCTTTATCTTTATTTTTTATTTTATTTTATTTTATTTTTTGGTGTTTTGTTTTTGTGGGACCATGGTTCGAACTCACAACCTTGCACTTGCCAGGCAGGCACTAGTGCCACTGAGCTATCTCCCCAGCCTCAATATCTTTATCTTTAGTATAACACCACAGAAAGCAAAAATCCTCAGTAATGTTTGATTTAAGCATCCACTTTTCTCACGAAATCTTTCATAGTATTTCATATCTGTAAGACTATTAATTTACTTGTGACGGGGGCATTAAGAAATAAGGACAGGGAAGAGAACCGGAAAAATGCAGAAGAGAGATGGAAGAAATACTGAAACCTTAACTCTTTTAATACTGTATTCTAGGGTACCCAGAAGATAAAGCTGCACAATTTTGTTCTCGTTATGAAATGTTATGCTAATGATTTACAACTCATGGTTTTTAAAAGAAGTAGGTGTGTATCACCTATGGACTAAGCACAAGATCTCACTGCTCTATTGAACCGTTGTCACGCTAGTGCATCATCTTCTCAAAGGTCCCCTAATCACCAGGTTCAAGGGGGTCTGCTCAGATTCCGCCTTCTCTGACTTGTAATCCATCTCCCAATTCAGTAGTCTGACTATGGATGGTGCCAACTGCACTGCTCTATCATCTACCAAACCTACCTCTCAAGTCCCCAACCACCTTCTGTGACACATCTTCACCTTACTGATGATCCTAATTCCTGGAGAGACTCTAAAAGCTAACAATAAGCTTTAACATAACTCACTCCACCGAGACAAATGTATGCCCAAGACTACAGATTTCAGTTTGCAGACCAAATGTGGTCTATTTTTACCACATAGCCTAGAACTGCAGTCACTCCCTGACCACTGTCCTCCTGGCCTATATTTATGTTCAGTTATTTGCAGGCTTCTGGATTGCATCATCCTAGTGTCTGTTTCAGAATCTTCCTTTTACTTCTACATGCATCAAAGTAAAAAATTTATGATCTCTCGAATTAGATTACTTTATGAGCACAGTAAACTGCTTCCTAATCATAGATTCCTGTTCCAACCTCTCCTATGCAAATTTAAAAAACTGATCCTTCTGAGCACAGTGGTGATTATTTTACACATTACCTAATCTTCAATGATTAGTGAATTAAATGTAGATTCTTCATATTGTCCCACAGAATCACTGGCAAGGCAGATCTACCTTTTCGTGGAGATACAGGTTTTATTCTATTTCTGCAGAATTCTACTATGGTATACAATGAGGCATCACTTACAGGTACTAAATAAACACTGACAAGGGGAAAGAAGCGAGCCTTGACTGGCTATGAGGATTTTTAGTGTTAATGTTTTATGGGTAAATGAAATTTTAAATCCTGTAACTAAAAATCCCACTGTTTCAGATGTTCTTTTAGGACAGCAGGTTTCCAACGTGTACACTGTGGAAGAGACTACCCAGTGTGTATATAACACACACACGCACACACGTATTTGGTTACAAAATAGTAAGGCCACACTTTAGTGTCATAGTGGTGGACCTGTGGCACACATGTTGCCTTTTAAGACAGAAGATCTTAATGTATGAGTTTTTTGTTTTTTCTAAAGTAAAGCCATAGTGTTCAGGTTTAATTGCAGTGTTGGCACTCTGCAATAAGTAAGTGTGTCTTGGGCTGCAGTCTGAGCACTTGTCTCTAAAAGGCTCACCATCACTGGTAGAGAAATAAGCACCTCTAAGAAATGAAGCTAAGTGTTTTCAATAAAAGAAATACCCAAAAGTAAATTATTGCTCTGATGAACAGAAAATTAGTGAAAAAAGCAAGTTATCTAGTCAAGCATTAACACTTAATAATTTCATACCTTTTGCTTTATCCCAACTTATAAAAATTCTGGCCATTACTATTTCTTACCCATATTAGTCTAATATTGAATGAGTATATTGCTTTGCAACATTGGCTCAGTTTGAAATATTTAATATGACTGTCAACAGAAATATATGATACATCACTGTAATGTTTATAAGCCCATTTGTTTATTCTCTGTCTTGTCCCTTAGATTTAAGTCTCAATGGAAAAGGGGCTATGTATTTTAATATACTCTTAAAAGACTCAAAAGATTTACACAACTGGAAAGATGTACCCATTTCTTGAAGTGGGGAGACTCATTATCATAAAGATGCCAGTTCTTGTTTGTGCTAACAGATATTAGAGAATATTTTTTTTTTTTTTTTTTTTTTGGTATGGGGGAATCAAACTTAAAACCCTGCACTTACAAAGTGGGTGCTTATGCTGTTGAGCTACCTCCCCAACCCTACTGGGAGACATTTTTATGCCCTTGTTTTGTACCTTGAGCAGCTGCTTTGGAGACAACAACATGTATTGACTATTGTTATTCTCCTATGATTTTATTATAGATTTTGTTTTACCTTTTTTCATAAACTTTGTAAAGTTAACCAAAGTTCTCCTCACCCCTTCCACTAGAACGTGAAGATGTCTTTAAAATTCATTTGGAGGGATAAAATAAGAACCTATCAATAAAACTAATTAATAGAGAGTAAAATGGAAAGAAACTGGACACCCCTATCAGATTTTAAAGCATATATTCAAACATTTATAATTATGATATTAAGTGGGATGAGCCAGGCATGATGGTGCACACCTGTAATCCCAGCACTTGGGAGGCTGAGACAGGGGGATCATTGCAAGTTTGAGACCAGCCTGGGCTACAAAAGTGAGCTCAAGGCCAGCCTGAACTGCATAGTGAGACCCTGTCTCAAAAAAGACAAAAAGAAAAAAAGTGGGACAAACTCATAGAGAAACAGATCAACGGACTAGAAAAGAAAATCCACAAAAGAACTGTTAGTTTGAAACAAATGAATAAAATCCAAATAGATAAGAATTACAATATTTATAAAAGTGTATTTCCATGTTTTAGAAAATTAAATGCAACTGAGCAATAACAATACAGACTTGAAACAATGCCAAGTTGTTTCACTCATTAAAAACAAAAATGAGGACTGGGGAGATAGCTCACCAGCATAACTAACTGCCTACCCCCATACCACAAACAATACAAAACAAAGAAAAAAGCAAAGTTGTCTCACTGTTTTGCATTTTAGTTTTCTGCATTCATCACCATTTCTAAGGATCTGGCTTAGTCACACACTAAGTTAGAAATGTTCAATATTGGTCCAATTATTCAGAAAACAGTCCTTGCATAGAATACAATTTATAGGGACCAAAGCAATTTATAGGGACCAAAGCACAAAAGAACAGTGTATCTCCTTTTAAATCCAAACACTGAATAAACTCTTTTAAAACTCTTTCAGAAAAAAGATAAAGATGCAAATTGCTTATTACAAAAAGCACACACATACTCCTTGGTGAAGACCCCTCGAGGGCCGGTGGCTGTGCCCTGGCTGGCATCCAGAGCATGCTTCTCCAGAATGTTGCGTGCAGCTGGACTTAACCGGAACCTATGGAGAAAACATGAAGCTTAATGGAACTAATTAACATTTCCATTGATTCAAATAGATCAAAATGTCAAGAGCTTGAGAGATAATTAGAAATTTAAAATACTAAAACTAAAAGGACTCTCATAGATGGTCACAGACAAATGAATTCATTTGTACTGCTCTATTTTATTTTACTTTTTTATTATTATTTTTTTCATATAAAATTAACTACCATGTCAAAATATTCTTTAAGTAAGAAGCAGTCATATATTAATTAAATTTCAATGGCTCTTCATAATGCATCAGTAAAAACTATATTGTTCATAATTATAACTACAGAGAAAATTTTAAATCTTAAACATTTTAAGTTCTTCAGTTCACTGGCATTAAAAACAATTACACTTTTAACAATCACTACCATCCATCTCCAAAACTTTATCTTTCCACTGAAACTTATGATCGTTAAATAATAACTTCCCATTCCTCCTTTCTCCCAGTCCCTTACTATTCCACTATATCTCCACTAACTTGACTGTGCATTTCATATTTTGTGTCACTGGAACCACTCAGTGCATGTGCTTCTGTGACTGCCTTAATTTTCCTCAGCATGTCTTTAAGGTTTATCCAATTTGTAACATGCAGCAGAATGTCCTCCCTGTTAAGGCTTAAGTACATTTCAAGGTACATACACAGCATTTTGGAAACAGGAGTTGTTTCCACCATTTTGCTATCACGTACAGTGCTGTGAATGGTGAACACAGGCGTAAATACTGATGCTTTCCTTTAATTTCTTTGAATACACTGAGAGGTAGACTTGCTGGCTGATAGGGTAATTCTCTTTGCACTGCAGCTGTAACATTTCACATGCTCACCAGCAATGCAGAGTGCCAGTTTCTCCACATTCTCATCACCACTTGCTATACTCCAAGTTTTTGTTTCTGTTGCTATTTTTTAATAACTAACAATCCTAATGGTTTAGAACGGTGTCTCACTAGGATTTTGATTTTCATGTCCCCAGTGATTACTAACACCATGTTTCTCATGTATATATTAGCCATCTCTTTATCTTCTTCAGAAAAATGCCTAAGGCCAATGTCCAGCTTTAACTGAATTTGCTTTATTATTATTGAGTTGTTTCTGTATATTTTTTAAAATGTTTGTTCTTATATATAAAAGCACTTTTATTTTCCATGTGCTTCAGAAGAATAAGAGAGCAGAAAAACAATTACATTGAGTATATGGACAAAGCAGCAGGTGCACCAAGTTCATATGGCTACTACATGTCTATCCTCTCCTAAGACCTTTAAGCAATCTAGCAAACATGAATGACTATATCTTCCAAGAATTTAAATGAAACACGCTGCCTCTGAAAGTTTAAAAATAGCAAATGGAGAACAACTTGTTATATTTCAGGAAAGTAGCTCTACTTTATTAGTGTCTAGTATTATGAAATCTGTAGACCTTTAAAGAAAAACTCAAGTTTTATATTTTTATATAAAATCAGTAAAAACAATTCAAAATTTTTATTTTTAAAAATCACAGTGTAGGCCAATACTATGTACATTCACACATTAGTTTTTAACTTACATCAACCCTTAGATGGATCTTAATACTCTTACCATTGCAAGAAGACAATGTAGTACCATTAAAATGCACTGATGATACTAGCTGATTTTAATAGTGAATGAAGGAAAAATAAAAGGAGTCAAAGCATGGCAATTTTACTTTTTGTCTATAAGTTATCGTGTTACCCCTAAAAATATGTATAAATACTATGAGTTGATTAAAAATAGCAAAGTAAAAAATCCCTCAAATTGATGTTTAGAAAATACTGAATTTTTTTCTGCCCAGAACTGATGATAATTAAAGAAAAAAGTAACAAATGAAAGGCTCTGCATTTTTAAGTCCAAATTTTTTAACATAACATAATTCTATATACTTGCTGAGAATATTAAAATAGGTAAAACTTGTTACAATTTAGAAAGGTTATCAATTATAGCTATACAAGTTATACAATATATACATAAGTCAATGCTCACTAAGTATCAGTTTTGTTACAGAGTAGCTAAGCTCTCATCTGTCAGCTCACATGCACTAAAAGTTTGAAATGGAAAATTGGTAATTTCATCTTGTCAGTTATGCATTTGAAAGCAGAATTCATATTACACTAGTAAGAATTTCATGAATGGGAGCACAGTCAGGAAGTCTGGTACACTGAATGCCATTCTGGAATTGTAAAAGCTTATTGAAGCTCAAGTGGACACACACTGTTTTGTTTTCTCCTCTAAGTGAGCAAAGCTTTCAGAGTACCTGGTACACAGCAGTATTCAGTAACTGTTTATTGAATGAACAATGATAGCAAACTAATCACTCCCAGATCTCAGGGTGCGAAGAGAAAAAAGGCAAGATTAGCAACTTTCTACTTAACATACAAAGACGCTTTGAATATAATAATGATTAAAAACCTCAAGATGACCACAACATCTTTTTCTCAGTAAAATCATCAGTAAAAAATCATCAGTAAAAAACATCAGTAAAATACTCACTGCACTGTACTGGGTGGACCCTTCTTAACAGGTGGAGCAGTCTGTGGTTCTGGTGAAGGACCAGGTACTGATGGTTTTGAAACTGGTGGTGGAGGACCTAGGTCTTTGGGAATTTCAACATGCTTCCAATCTTTTCCTTCTTCAACCATCAAACCAATTAGTGAACCCAGGCGAATATTTTTAGCTCCTTCTTCAATCTGTATTTTAAAGAGAAAATAATGGCAGAGATGCAAAGCCTTATGAATGAAGTAGCTTATGTCCTAGTTGGATATTTCTATACTGGTTAGAAAGATCTCTTAAATGTGAGCTCTAAGCGCTTTCCACTGAGCTGCCTCCCTCCACCTTCACCCTACCACCTTGCTTTCCTACTTTCTCCATGTTCCCTCTCACCACTTCTCTCCAAAATACTTATGCAACCTCCTGAAAGGAAAAATCTAGAACTGCTCTTCTGACAGTCTTCAAGTATACAAGAGCCAATGTTGCCACATCAATTAAACAAACCCAAAACAGGAAACTGCTTGTATATTTCAATTATTTATCTTTCCCAGACAATATCTGGGAAAAGTGGCTTCAAAAGTTCAAACACTAGTAAGATATTAACCCCTCCAAATTAGTCCTACCTTGTGAAATTAATTGAAAACAAAATCTTTTCAGTAAACTTAAGGCTCTGTGCAGTGTGTGTGTGTGTGTGTGTGTGTGTGTGTGTGTGTATTCCACTGTATATATAGAACAGAACTGGTTAACTTTCCTGGTTGGGTTAAATATAGTTGAACTTTTTCTCTATTATATTTTTTCTCCAAATACCTACTTGTAAAACCTGGAAAATAAATCTTATGAGCTTTTCATAATTATATCACAACCATACTCATCTCCCAGTTAACCAATTTTTTTCAGACAGTATCTGCCAACTAATAACCCAAGGGAAATAAAAAATGCTTTTTAGCTGGGCGTGGTGGCGCATGCCTGTAATCCCAGCACTCCGGAGGCTTAGCCAGGAGAATTGGTGCGAGTTCGAGACCAGCCTGGGCTACAAAAGTGAGCTCGAGGCTAGCCAGAACTGCATAGTGAGACCCTGTCTCAAAAAAAAAAAAAAAAAAAGACAAAAAAAAATGCTTTTTAAAAATAAGATAATCAGCATGGTAGTAGCAGCATAGAGATGGACTTGAGGATTAATGGGACAGATCAGAAGATGCAGACACAACCACAAACACACTCAGTCACCTTATCTTTGATAAAGAGGCCAAACATGTTCACTGGAAAAAAAGATAGCTTGTTTAATAAATGGTGCTGGAAAAACTGGCTTTCCACATGCTGAAGGCTAAAACTAGACCCATGCCTATCACCATGCACAAAGTTACAGTCAAAATGGATCAAATACTTAAATATTTTTTTCAAATACTTAAATATTAAAATAGAAATACTAAATCTTCTGAAGGAAAATGTACACAGAAATCTTGAAGACATAGGGGTATGTAGAGAATTTATATGAACAGAAACTGCACAGGAAAAGTTCCAAAGAATCAATAACTGAGATCTCATCCTTTTGAAAAGTTTCTGTACTTCAAAGGAAATCTCCAACTGAATAAAAAGAAAACCCACAAACTGGAAAAAAAAAAAAAAATCTTGCCAATTGTCCCTTCAACAAAGGCCTTCTATCTAGAAAATATGAAGAATTAAAAAGAGAAAATCAGGTCCCCCAAATTCAAAGACCAAATCCAAAACTGGGCATCTTAGATGTACATTCACTTCTGAGAGGAAGAAATACAAATGGTAAGTAAACATATGAAAAAATGTTCAGCATCATTGGTCATTCAAGAAATGCAAATGAAAACAACACTGAGATTCCATCTCACCCCAGAAAGAATGACTAACATCAATAAGTCAGCCAATAATAAATGTTGGAGAGGCTGTGAAGAAAAAGGAACCTTGCTGCACTGTTGGTAGGAGTGCAGACTGGTACAGCCAATATGGAAATCAGTATGAAGATTCCTTGAACAGCTATGATTGGCAACTCTAGTCAATTCAGCGATTCCCCTCCTGGGTATTTTTCCAGAAGATCTGAGAACCTAATACCACAGCAATATATGTGTATCCATGTTTATAGCAACGTAATTTATCATAGCTAAATCCTGAGAACCCAGATGCCAATCAACTGAAGAATGGATAAAGAAGATGTGGTATTTTTACATTATGGAGTATTATTTAGTTACAAAACATGATAAATGAGTCTTCTGTTGATAAATGGAATGCACCAGAAAACACACTCGTAAGGGAAGTAAATCAGACCCGCATGCGCTAACATCATATTAGTTCCTTAGTGCGAGAACCTGAAAGAGAAAAATGGAATCTGAATGATACAATAGATATTAGGAAAGGGAAATGAACTTATTCAACAGGGAAGAGTTACTGAGTTAAGGAGAGGGACAGAAGAGGGAGTGGAGGAGAGATTTGTCTATGTATGTGAGGATGGTTTGGACAACCGTGCTGTGCATTTCTGTTGGTTTATGGAATGAAGCAGTAAATGCATTAATGCTTTAATTTATTTCATCTTCTTTTTTCAATTGTTTGTACTTTTTCTCTTCTTAATTTTTTTGTCTTTGTCTGTCTTTTTTTTTTTTTTGGTACAGGCTCATAGTGAGCCTCCTGCTTGTACCTCCCAAGTGCTAGGATTACAGGCATGTGCCACCACGCCCAGTCTCCATCACTGGCTAAGTGTGCTTGAGAGCTTGAGAGCAGGCCAGCATGGCAGGCAGGGCCAGGAACCGAACCCTGGCCCCTGTGCTTCCCTAAGCAAGTGCTTAACCTGCTGAGTTATACCACCGGCCCTCTTCTTAATTTCTTATACTTTTTTTTTCTTTCTTTCTTCTAATTTTACATGTATATAACTGGTAATATGAATAACTGGGTAAAAGACAACACTATGTATTACAACAAATACCATAAAATTCATATAACTTTGTTAAGTGAAATTCTGTATCACTTACAATTTTTTGTTTTAATTCTAATTTGTACTCTCTTTAAAAATGTAATACATATTTTAAACATTTAAACAAAATTGATTTATAAAGAACAAGCTAATTTTTGTTTACTAATGACCACTCTCTAGAATACCATTAGCTAACAATATGTTACAGGGTCACTGAAAAAAGAAAACGTCATTCCTTCAAAATATTCTGTTATTCCTTTTCAAATTATTCTCAACAAGGTTCATTACAGAGGTATTTAATAGGCAAACAGGACGATAATTTGCAGGACATCACTAACAGTAAGTATACATTCCTATGATGGGTTTGGTACTTTGGAGTAATACTAATTTTGCTTATTTATATGTGTGCTACCCTTAAAATAATAAGGCATAAATTTTGTAGATTAAGAAGCTTTATAAATTTATTACTTACCAATGAAAAATATGAACACTGTTTCAGTGAAAAGAAGTATAAATGGGAGTACAAAACTAAAAAAGGACATATAAGGATTTAAAAGCTGTAGAAAAACACTGAATAATCCAAGAAAAATTAGTTGCTTGACTTTTGTATACTAAAAAGATTCACTTCTGTGGGCTGTTCATTTGTTTTTACTATGTAAAAAACCTAAGTAAGGATTATCATCAGACTTTTAGAAAAACTTATCTTTTTGATTTACTCTCCTAACCCACCCCATTCCTCTTTCCTTTTGAGCCATTTCTTTGTATTTCAGATATGTATGGTATGTTTTGGTCCTTACTTATTCTTTCATTTTATCACACCAGGAGGACGATGTAATGTTTACATATATGTTTGATTTGTTTCACTTAAGAGTATGAGTATGGTCTCAAGTTGTATGCTTTTTTGGCTGAACAGTGTTCTAACATACATATATATATATATATATATATATATATATATATATATGTATATATACACACACATATATATATGTATATATATTATTATACCTTTTTTATCCATCCTCAGTTGGTAGGCATTGGGTTGTTTCCAAGATTTAGCTATTGGAAATTATGTTGTTCTAAACATGGCTGCCCATATACTGCTGTGGAATGTTTTTAATTCTTCCTGAAAGATATGCAGAAAGGGGATAGTTGGGTCAAAGGGCACCTCTAATCCTAGTTTTGTGAGAAATCTGCACAGTGATTTTAATAGTGGTTGCACCCATCTACACTCTCACCAACAATGAAGAAAAAAAAATATTTTTTAAAAAAAGGATAAAATAGAAATACAGCTTTTTAAAAGAGGGGAAGAAAATCAAAATACATCACACACAGGTCCAAATTACCTAGGATGAATAACATCTTCATGTATATCTAAGATGTATCTATCAACTTAATTTAAAATTTTTTTTTAAAAAAGAAATAGCTGGAGATCCATAGGGAAGGGAGAGAGGGGACCTGAACTTTGACTCTTACTTTATTTTCAGCCATAAAAATTTAAAGTATTTCATAGACTTTAACACAAAGAACAAAACTGAAACTACCCGTTCAAGTGCTGGAATTACAGATGTGTGCCACCTCATCCAGCTTGCCCATTTTTAGTACATTTCATTCTTTCCTTTTTGTGCAGAGTTTCAAGGGCTCCTTGACTATTCTACATAGAACCTTTTGGGGACCAGTTACAGGAAGACTACCTTCGCAAAGCTCATGACTCATTTGTTAATTCTGTGTGTAGCAGGGCAACACTTCATTCCGGTATAGTCAAAATCCATCACTTATCTTGCAGATTATTTTTGAAAATCCTAAGAAGTTACTTCCTATCACAGAAATAGTATCAGACATGTAAATTATCAACTCTAACCAAGCTATATCATGTATGGGTACAAATTCCCTACGCATGTCTGAAGTGTACAATAAACTTAGTTTAAAAAGTAAATTTTTAAAAAAATCAGTAGACATATTTTTTTCTTCTCCTAAAAGTGTTTACTTGCTTATAAAATGTTAACTCAAAATCAAAGTAAAAGCCTACTTTTCTAAAAAACTGATAGCAAAAGCATTAAATATAAATCTTCTTGATAATTACTTTTAAAACTGAAACATACAATCAATATTCTACTATAAGAACATGATTCAAATATAAAACATTCTTTCAAAAAAGGAGAAGTTTGTTTTAAAACTATCAGTAGATGTCTTTAGAGAGGTGAGTCAGACACTACTTAATCTGAAATTGACACTGAGCCTCTTGTTTCACTTACTAGAAGTCACAGAAATGATTCCATATATGCCGTACTGATGTGACACTGACATTTTCACCAACAGTAATCTTTTATTATCATTTCAGGTTTAGTGATCTGAAGTATCAAATAAAATGTAGTTTTAGGTATTCACATTTTTCTAATTATAACAAGTTCAATCATGAAGTAGGAAACTCAAATACAATGAGATTCAGTCTCAATATAAAAAATGAAAAAGGAACTGGAGACTTAGCTCAATAAGGTGACCCTGAGTTGAATTCTCAGTGTCATGGAAAAACAATGATTAATACTACTTTGGAAAACTATTCCAAACAATAGTCTACTATATAATAAGAGTTATCAGTGAATATATTACTAGTCAATAAAATGCTGGCACTTGTCTATAATCCAAGGACTGGGAGACTTAAGACTGTTTCACCCTAAGCAGACCTAACAAGGCAGAAGCAGTTTGGGCCCTGGTGGCTGACAGCTGAGAACACAGCACACGTGTTTGGAAGTTAATGGGGCTTCCCACTGGTTTGCTGGGGTGGGTCCCTTCGGTTCTACCCACCTTTACTGTAAGCCTCCCAGTGCTGCATGCTCTCGACTGAACCAGCCTCCCTATAGCAGCTGTGTGGTGGGGCATGCAAGATTTCAAGCTGGGTGCCACAGGTGAAAGTATTCTATAAAACTGTTGGGCTCCTTATCCAGGATCAAAGCATGATGGGCTTGCTGCATGCCTGGCAGGACTGTGCCTACTTAGCAACCTACACAAACAAAATAGAGCTTTGCCAGTTTGAGAATTTACCCATACAGATTGGGGTTACAGGACCTTCCAAGTTAAGATATTGATACATACACAGGGCAAAAAGGGAATTGACAGTCTTTCGAACAAAGCAGAAGAAAGAATGAAAGAACTGAGCCAGAGCAATCTAGAGCTGGTGAAACCTTTGCCATCCATAGTTTGAGGCACCATCCATATCCACTGGACCATTGGTAACAAGTTTGACACAGATGAAGGCCTACCTCATCACAATGTTACAATTCTACCCTCCAAGTAGTTTGGAAGTATCTTACTCCTCAGTGGAGATGTTAACTTGGCAACGTGATTTGGCCTATAAAGGATATCATGGCAAAGATGACACTAGAAAAAACAAACTGATTCGGGGAGGTGGAAATGGATGCACATTATGTAAAACAGCCACCTGAAACCAAAGATGGTCACTATGGTACAGACTGACTACACAGTGCTTGATGGGTGTAACAGTCACATGCACAAAACATGTGGTGACATCTGAGGTAGACTACTGTCATGTTCTAGTGGAAGACTGCATCCCAGTGCTGCAGAGGCACACAAAGACAGGAGAGTTTCATTATGTAACTAATGATCCGACAGCTGTCCTAATCTTCCTGTCTCCAGAAGATAATTCCATGTGGGGATTTCTCCAACTGATTGCTGACCTCACAGGATGGGAAATACTTTACACAGGGAAACGTCAATTTCGCACAACTCTCACAGGTATTGTCCTGTGGAATTCTGGAAGGAGATCATTTGTGTCTACTTATACTTGGAAGCACCTGTATTTTATACTGCCTACCAGGAAGCCAGCCCTTAAAGACGCACACGTCCTAGCATGCATGCATGCTACTAACAGTATCTGGGCTTCCACGTGCTCGTGCATGACACCAAAACAGGTTGTACAGTTATGAACTCTAAAGTTTTCTCTTTTTTCACTATTTTTAATTTAGAAAAGCAAATGATGAACCAGG
Organism: Myocastor coypus; assembly: GCA_004027025.1. NCBI lineage: Eukaryota > Metazoa > Chordata > Mammalia > Rodentia > Myocastoridae > Myocastor > Myocastor coypus. The sequence goes on from PVJA010024307.1 coordinate 18,323, forward strand.
GGATTACTTTTTTAACTAGTCAGGTAGATTATTACAAACTGTACTGACTCTCTAGGTGATAATTATCAATTTTATTTCTGTATGTGTTTGCTTTGTTTTGGTTTTGGTAGACCATATATTTGGACCACTGTGGAAATAATCACTACTTTGCTCTGGAAGAACATTTCTCATGTGGTTTTCAAAAAAATTGATCTAAATGTAAACATTTTCTGCTTTTCAAAGAAAGGACAACAAATAAAAGCAATGATTCAACTAAAGTTACAAGATGTAAAAAAAAAAGGGTCTTGCATTCAATAACTAGTATGGGAAGAAAATAATAATTTTAAGACAACCTTTAATAAAGCCTGCACATACATCATCATGAGACTACTGACTTCCCATTTAAAACACTTGCTGGGACCACCCACTCAAGACCCCCATCCTGTCCCTCTCGGACAGGAGCTTTCTTTCCCTCAATTAATATGTTCTGCTCATTAAAAAAATAAAATAAAACACTTGCTAATTTGCTGTAAATTTAAGAGTAAGTTGATTAATTGATTCTATGTATGCAATAATAGTTTTCTGCCTAACAACTTACTAATGTTTAAAGGGGAATTTAAAAATCTTCCCGTTAATGGAGATATATTAGAAATAAATCACATTATTTACAGACAGCAGTTATTCTGTATTAAAACATGAGGAAAACATAGAACTTTTTTTCTTGACTCACATGTAATAAATATTACCTTACACTTAAAGTAGAATTCGGATGCAAAAAATACAAAGCAGCTTAAAAGAAAATAATAAACCTATGAAGGTAGAATAATATAAAAACCTCTCAAAAACTAAGAAATTAAACTCAAAGGAAAAGTAAAATAAATTGTAATTTCCAATCTTTTAATAAATGTAGGCTCAGGGGCCAGGGATATATAGTTCAGCAGCACAGCACCTGTTGGGCAAAGGCAAGGCCCTGAGCTTGATTCCCAATACCAAAATAAATAAACAAGCTCAAAAACTGTAGAAGTTTAGCTACTTATAGTTTAAGGTTTAAGCACTGTACTTTATTTTGGACCATTAAAGGCCTGAGGCTTAGCTCAGTTGTTTAAGCACCTGCTTGGGCAAATGCTGTCAGGTGCAGGGTACTAAGGTTCAAGCTCCAGCTCTACATGGCTTACCTGACTCGCCCTTAAGGCAGCCTGCGCTAGAAAGAGAAAGAAAAAAAAAAAAAAAAAGTCCCTCTCAACTTCGGCCAGCCCCAGCCCCAGGGTACTCTGAGAAGGCAACTGAGACTGGGTATGGTGGTGCATGCCTACAATCACAGCTCTTGGAAGGCTGTGAACAGCCAGATCACTATGAATCTGATCTAGCAGTGAAACCCTGAACACACTGCAGACCCTTTCCTAAAATACAAAAATAAATATTTTAGACCTTTGTTTTTTTTTTTTTAATGAATTTAGGACAGGGTGTACAGGGTGTTCAAGGTCTAACTATGTAGATGGGACTTGCAGCAATTCTGTTCTCAACTTCCCAACTACTGGTATTAAGGCACATGCCATCATGTCCAGTCTCAATAGCAGCCTCAGGGAACCCTGGGGGTGGGGCCAGCCGTGAGCCAGTTGAGCTATTTGGCTGGCCTGAACCATTCCTTTTGTTAAATAAGCTCAGTTATCTAACCCTTTGGCTTTGACAGTAGATATCTCTTACATGTATTCTTACAAAATCATTTCATTGCATGTTATAATATGAGAATTCTTCCACAATGAAAGATAAAGGTATAAAACTTCCTACTGGTGATGGTGGGGAATAGAGGTAGAAAACAAACCAACCAGATCAAAAAGCCCACTAGTAATACCACTTTTTTTGTCCATTCTTCCCACTGTAAAATTGCACATACTATGATATGAATATATTCCCATTTGCATTACCCAAAAAGCATGCAAAGTAATGAAAGAATAACAATATGTATATATGTCACAGGATCTTTCTTTGGTCAGCAAATAACTGTGTTGAAAAGCCATTATTAATAATAACTACCCATATTTTTGCAGAGCATTAGGGTCCTGATGAATATGTATTACTGACCCACTGATATGGTTAGCAATTTGAAATGCATTACTAAGTAACTAAGTGGAAAATTCTATCAATTGTGGCAGATTTCCAGTCAATCTAAAACTAGGACCAAGAACACAGGCTGCCCAAAGCAGACCAATAAAATGTAACTGGGTTTATTACATATGGTAATTCAAGCAGTATCTTCCTTTTCCAAAATATATAAATTAAATGGTATGAATATTTATATTCTTGTAGTTACAAAGATAGGACAATTTTAGCTTTCAATTCCTATTTCCTCCATGGAAGTCTATTTTCAACAATGTGTTTTAACCTGGATGTTAGTATCATAAATGGCTAGTCAAAGCTGTCAATAAAATGTAAGTAGTTTGAAAAAAATTAGTGGTTTCAAAAAATACACAAAATAAGGCACAAGGGCCGGAGGTTCAATCCCTGGGCCTGCAGTGCCAACCCCACCCCCGGGGTGTGCTTGGACAGCAACTGAGACTGGGCATGGTGGTGTGTATCTATAATCCCAGCTCTTTGGAGGCTGTAAATAGGCAGATCACTATGAGTCCCATCTAGTAGTGAGAACCTGCACACCCTGTAGACCCTTTCCTAAAAATACAAAAAAAGTGCAAAAGGCATGGTATAGTGCTGCAAGCCTGTATTTCTAGCTGTTCTGGAAGCTGAGGCAGGAGAATTTCAAGATCAAGCCTAGCATGAGCAACTTTACAAGACCTCTGAAGTAATAAAAAGTGCTAGGTATATAGCCCCACATGCACAGGGTCCTGGCTCAGTTCCCCAGTACCAAAGGAAAAGTAAAAAAGTGCAAGACGATTGTCTAGGAAAAAGCACATCTAAAATTTATTTATTTATTTATATTTTTAAAGAATTCATTTATTTATTTATTTATTCTTGTTTCAGAACCTTTGTTTGTTTATTCACTCATTTTTATGGCTGGCTCAGCCCACCCGGAGGGCAGGACTAGCACAGCATGTGGTGCCAGGGATCGAACCGAGGTCCTTGAAGCTGCCCAAGGTTTCCCAAGCAGGCGCTTTAGACCACTGAGCCATCCCGCTGGGCCCCAAGCTCTGCTCCTAATAGAGTATAACAAGCGAAAGTGTGGCCTCTGGCTGGAACAGGCAGAGGAAGCTCCATCTAGTCAATATAAAGGCAAACTGGTGGCTCAGAACTAAAACCATACTAACAAAGAACTACAAACACGTACGCAGCTTACCTGCACAAAGCAAAGTACATAGGTACAAAAGGACATTTATAAGTCCAGCGAATCAGCCAACATGAACAATTAGACAAATGTCCAGACAGACACAGGGACTTCCGTCACCAAGAAATGAATAAACAATTTTAATACTTAGCAAACACTTGGTGGGTAACAGGCTTTGAGATAAATATTACTTAATCTCTCAATTAACCTTCCCTACCACCCTGTGACATATCGTAACCATCTCCACTTCTTTACGAAGAAAAAGACATAAGGCTATGGCACCCTCTCCATAGCTAGCTAGTAAGTGGCAGATCTAGGTACATGGAACAGGCCATGGCGTGGCACCATCCAGTCCTAGTGGCTCATGTGCTAACAACTTCAGAGCACATGAGAAAAGCAAGTAAAAGCATCACTGTTGAGGGGTATACAGCGTAGTACTGATGGAGCCAGCCAGCAGGCTGTTTCTTCACTTATAGCATAGTTGCCAGAGAGTGGAAGAGCAGCTAAACTGGACAGTGCTGCACTGTGGCCTGTTCTGTGTAGCTACTCCTTCAAGGTCAGTGAGGATTCTGGACGTAAGAGAACCTATACTGTAACATCCTACAACTCAGTGGTGTCCATAGTTTCCTGTTCAAGGAGATTATGAGGCTGCAGAGGAAAGTGGTTGGTGATGTACAGTGTGCCTACAGAGAGTAACCGAGAGAGAAAACATTCTCTCAGGCTTTCAGAGGGCAAATTGGTTAAGCAATGGCCATGACTCATCCAGATGGCTGACACAGGCAAAAGTTCTACAAAATGTTGTACATGGTTTCAAGGTAAATCTTGAGGGGATTTAACTGATCTTGTTAGGTACAAAAGTTACATGTTTTGTTATATAGGTCTTGCTTTTAACTTGGTCTTAACCACCCAGGAGAAAGTGTAACCATGAGGCACAAAAAGTAAAGCCAGGTAAGTATGCTGAGCTGTAAAAGGCTCAAGTCATTCCAGTTCTTCTGATAATCCACTACTATTATAACTATTGGACTATATATACAACTACTTTCTCTTAGCTCAATGAGAAGAAATATTTGTAACAATAGTGTTTAGGAAAGTTATATCTGTATCTTGTATTCTGATCAACTACTATGAAGAAAATGTGCATTATATTAATTATAAAAAGTAATAAAATTATAAAAATAAAATAAATAAACACCTAATATAAAATAAAAAACCTTCCACACAAATTCAGAAAATCAGGCTATTACTGGACCTTCACAGTAACACTTTAAACATCTGAATTAAAAATCATAGAAAGTAACTACCTCTAGAAACTTCATGAATAAGAAGTCTCCACCCTGTTGAAGATCATCAGAATGAAAACTTACCACTATTTTGGCCAAGATGCCGTCGTCACTTGCATCTAAGGTAACCACAGCTTTGTCGGTCTCAATTTCACACAGTGCGTCGCCAGTGCTCACAGAGTCACCTGCCAAATAAGACTGGGTTTGGTACTTTTCTTTTATACACGTAATTGTTAAAATGAGCTTGTGTAAGGCATAAATAAATACGAAACATCGTTAATTTCTGGACTGTGGAATCATAAGTAGTTCTCACTGTATGTGTGTATATAAGTATGTTTGGTGTGTTTTCCAAAAGCTCTACAATATGTATAAATTATATTTGTCATTGTGAAAACTTGCAAAGATGTTTGAGCAAGTATTAAAAATAAATTTATACTTTATGGAGCCAATTGCAAGAAATTCTACTTTTTTTTTTTTTTTCCGAAATTCTACACTTGCCGGGGGGAATCAACGTTTGGCCCCATGTCTTTTTATCTTACTTTTTAAAATTTTATTTTCTCTATTTAGGACAGGGTCTACAGGGTCTCATTAAGTAGATTGGATCCATAGTGATTCTCCTGTTTTCAGCCCCTGAAGTGCTGAAATTACAGGTGTGTCACCATGCCCAGTCTCAGTTGCCATCTCAGCGAACCCAGGGTCAGGGCTGGCACAGCACAATGGGAATCAAACCTAGCTACTATGTTCTGCCTAAGCAGGAGCTTCAGTCTGCTGAGCTATCAAGCCAACCCTCATATCTCCTTTTTAAAACAATTTGATTATTCTTCTGTCAACAGAAGTGTTATAATTAATAGAATATTTTGGTTAACATCTTAGGGGAAGTTCAGCAACCAGAAATCTAAAGGAGAAACTCAAATTTACAGTAAAGTCGTTCCAAAATTTGAGCAGCAGCTCACACTACAGACCTCCTGCTTTCTGGATCTAAAAGCAGTCTGTGGTGGGGAGGGAAGGTACAAAGGTTTCCTCTGGTAGTAAACCAAGCTAAAAGTGGCCTGGTAGGCCCAGAGGACTTAAACCAGATTCATCATTTAAAGCCTGGGCAAAGCAAGAGTTCTTCTATTCCTTATTTAAGGCTGACAAAATAAGCAATCAAATTTTGTTGCCTGAGGTTTTGCCTTTAATCAGAGACTATGGGTACAGGAAGTTGGGGGAGAAAACCACTCCTCTATGCCAAGAATATGTCAAGCTACTCTTTGGCTTCAGGACTACATCTGACAATCTCCCCAATATGAACAGCAAAATGGGGGGTGTGGTGTAGGAGGGAAGCCACTGAAACACAACAAACAAAAATCTTCCACTCAAACGAAAGCTGCAAAACAATGTTCTGACACATGAAGAATTCTAACACTAAAAAGGCATGCCACAAAATAAATAACTAGAATGAAAATGATTTTAGAAGTAATTCATTTACTGCAGTCTGCCAAGAATACTTATCTGGACGATGTCAAATGATAAAAAAGAAAGTAAAAGTGCTATCACAAGAAGAAATAAAAAAATGGTGTACAGACATAAAATATTACCAAGAAAGAAAACCAAATTTAAAATCTTAGAAATAAAAACTTAAGTCACTGCAATGAAAGGAACCAATAGGACTTAATTAGACAGAAAATAGTGACATTGAAAGTACAGAACTTTATCTATTTTTTTATTTTTATTTATTTTTGTGGGACCGGGGTTCGAGCTCATGACCTTGCACTTGCCATGCAGACACTTGTGCAATGGAGCAGTCCAGAACTTAATATAAGGAAACAGAAACTTAATAAGAGGGGAAAAAAGAGAACAACTGCTAAAGGACAGAGACAGAGACAATACCTGCCTAATGGAGTTCAACGAGAAGAAAGAAGAGGGACTGGTAGAAAACCAATACATGAACAGATCACTGCTGAGAAGAACTCAGAACTATGGCTACTGATCTTTATCATGGAAATGTTCTGAATAGTTGTATTGATCAGGAAAGGGTAAAAGGAGCCTTATAACACATGAGGAGTTCTCCAGATCATGATCTATGTGGTGGTAGAAGGGATATGTATAAATTAACACCCATCTTATTGCTGCTTATACCTCGACAAAAGACATAACGGGACAAAAAAGAATATTAGACTGTATAAATATTAATCCATAAAAGATACACTGTAGATAAACGACATAGTATTAACAATAAAAAAACAATTTTCTTTTTTTTTTTGTCTTTTTGAGACAGGGTCTCGCTATGCAGTTCAAGCTGGCCTTGGGCTCACTTTCATAGCCTAGGCTGGTCTCAAACTCATATCGATCCTCCCGCCTCAGCCTCCCAAGTGCTGGGATTGCAGGCATGCACCACAACACCCAGCAAAAAACCCCACAATTTTAAGTTATCAAAGAAAGAAAAACATATTACTTCAACAGAATGGAAGACTGTGAGCACACTTCTTAGCAGCTGCAATAGAGGTCAGGAGAAAATGAAATAATATCTTCAAAAAGATGAAAAAAAACTTGGAATTTTATATGTAGCCACATAAAAGAGTGAAAAAAAAATTCCTTAGACATAGAAAGGCTAAGAAAACTTACCCCTATTGGGGATCACCTTGGTGAGTTCTTTTCTTAGAGGATATAGTTTAGCAAGAAGAAAAGTGAACACACAGAAAAGCCTTGGGACACAGGCAACAAGTTAGCAGGGAAGTTGTTAACTAGTAAACCATAAGCCATTCAAACAATAATGCATGAGGATTTAAGAAAGTGAAATTCAAATTCTTAAAAAACAGTACCATAAAGAAGAAAATGTTTATGAGATAATTAACCATGCTAATGACTTTGAGGAAAAAATACCATATAACTAGACTTTACTGACAAAATTTAAGACTTTAAAACTAGAAGCCCCCCCCTCACCGAAAAAAGAAAATAAATACAACCTACAACACAGGAAAATGGAAAGTAGGCAAATAATAGAAGCAGGTACACACAAAGAAAAAAATATCAGAGTAAAAATACAAGTGAACATAAAATAAATCCAAATGTGTAAGTAATCATAATAAATATAAATGGATTAAAATCATTTTTAAAAGCAGTGATTATCAGAATGAATAGAAAAAACCTTATTAATTTCAGTTTGTGAACAAGCTAAAATACAAATAAATAGAGAAATATTTAAGACATACCAATGTAAGGGCTGGCCTGATAGCTCAGTGGATTAAAGTGCCTGCTTAGGCAGACACAGGGGC